>VWYI01021662.1:379808-470658 GCA_013399455.1 Anthoscopus minutus
TCCCTTCCCTTCCCTTCCTTCCTCCCCTTTCCTTTTTTCCCTTCCTCCCTTTCCCTTTTCCCCTTTCCTTTTTTCCCTTCCTCCCTTTTCCTTTTCCCTTTCCTCCCAGGTCACACACACAGACTTTCAGGGACCCCTCTGCTGCAGGGTGATGTCAGGACAGACCCAAGGAGCCAACTCCCTTTTGGGTACAGGGAAGTTCTCGTGACACAGCCCCTTTCCCATCCGGGACCCCACATTTCCGGACCGAGTCCTTCCCGAAGCTCCTGGGGGGACAGAACCCCCCCGTCCCGGGCCGGCAGCAGCAGTCTGGGGAGACGGCAGCTAAATAAAGGCAGCAAAGTGGATGCGCCGGAGCCGGCGGCTGCCTGCGGCTCGTCCTTTATTTAGCACGGTTTTGTTTGGAAATACACTTTCTCGAGTTCACTGAAAGCTGAATTTCTGGTTTGGTTTAAATATGAAGGCTGGAGCCACACGCTGCCGCTGCGGGAGGCTCAGGCTGGGAAGAGGGATCATGCAAACACAGGGAAACCCGTGGCTGGACGGGCTCTGACAGGGATAACAGCTGGGGACAACATCCCCGTGGTCACCCTGTATCTCCCTGGCTCAGGAGCGCATCCTCCAGCACCACCCTGGCATCTCCCCACAGCCAGAGCTGCCCCAGGGCGCTGCCAGAGGCGTTCCTGGAGGTGCATCCCCTTCCCTGCCTGCCTCGCAGGAGTTTCACAAACCTGCCTATCAGTTTTCCCTCGCAGGAACAAAATCAAAACTTCCCCTGACAATCACTGCCTGTTAATCCCATTGCCAGCCCAGCTCCAGCGCAGACAAACCCACGCTGGGTGTGGGGCAGGACCGGGACCATCCCCTGCTGTTGGTGCCACGCGTCCCGTGCAGAGCTAACAGCGTTAACGTGGAGAAAACAAAACAGGCTCATAAATACGAGTTTCGGGAAGGAGCGGCCCCCGGCTCCCCGCGGCTCCGAAGGCAGCGACGCCGGGAACTGCCCCAGCTAATGAGCTGACAAGAGAGGCAACAACTCCTGCCACGAAACTGCAGCAGCCCAGCTCCCACCGCGGAGCGGTTCCCTGCCGAGAATCCGAGTGCCTCCAGCAATCTGCCAACTGCACTGTTAATTTTATTTATTTTATTTTTTTTCCCTCTTAAACAGAGATGTTAAATGTTCCGACAATATTCGGAACAGCCAGCACGCTGAGAAAATATGTTGAGTGCCGGGGAAGTCATTAGTTAGAGCCGGCTGAATGTGTCAATGCGATTTATCATCACACCTCTCCCTGCACCTCTGGAGGGGGACGCGTTTCGGCTGCCACCCCCCTCTTGCACCCTCCCAGCGAGGATTTTCTCATGGGAGTGTGCACACAAGCGGGCTGTGCTCAGGTGGGGACTCGGAGGAGCGGAGTTTGGAGATGATGAGTTCGCAGGTCCCCTGTGCACGGCCGGGAGGGGACGGCGTGAGCAGGTCACCCTCGGTGCTGCTGCCTGCCCCGCGCCCGAGATAACGCTGCCCTGCGCCGGGAGATAACTCTGCTATCTCCAGCGGCGATGCCCTTCATGCCCCAGCAGCAGGACAGCAATGTCAGCGGCGAGGAGAGAGCTCTGTGTGCGGCACAGCCGACAGAGCCCAAATATCCCCTGCTCATCCCGTCCCGACAAAGCCACCCCACACCGGGCAAACCGAGGGGAGGCAGCTCAGGGGCTGGAGGCTCCCCGAGCCATGCCAGGGCAGCTGCAATGCCTCAGTAACTCCCTCCTACAACGCCCTGTCTTTGAGTACTGCCAAAAAATTAAGGGTCAGCACAAGGCAGCCCAGGTCAGGACATGTAAAGAATAAATGAGAATAAATGGCCCTCTGTTTCCCCTCCACTGCCAGGGGAACAGGAAAGGGGCTCCCACCACAGTGCATCCCTAATGAGAACAAACTGCTCTGTTTTGGCAGGGATAGGGGGAGAAAACAGCCACGGACACAACCCCTCTGCCAGGACCCCCACGTACTCCCCTATTTCCAACAAGCAGTCGAGAAATCGCTGTCTGCAAGCCTTGATGACACATGGAGAAGGGAAACTGAGGCACGTGGGACAAGGAAGGCCTTTGGTGGCAAGACCGGAGGTGACAGGGTGCCTGGAGAGCTGCTGGCTCATCCCTGTCCCCATGAGCCACGTGTGGACACCACGGGTATGGGAGTAGAAGAAAGGGCCACGTGCAGCATTCGTCACCACTGGGGCCAGGTGGCCTCTGTGGAGTGATGGGCTTGTGCTTAAGCGCCCTAAAACTGCTGCTAAATGTGCCCTGGTTCAGAGACATCCTGGAAAAGAGCCTTTCAGAGGCTGCACTGAGTATTTGTTTGGCCCCAAACTCCACAGGGTGATGTGGGCATTGAGCATCCCCATCCAGCTGCCTCCATGTCTGTTCCAGCTCCAGCTCCCGTCCCTGTTCCAGCGCCCACACCCTGCAGTGACAGGACCCCAGGGCTGTAATCCACCCCTGCTGCCTCCCCGTGCCCCTGGGTGCTGTCCCCCTGCCCAGCTGCAGGACAGTGTCAGAAGGATCTGGGAATGCCACAACACCCACAGCCAGCCCTGCCTCCCCCCAGGTCTTGGAATCCCATCTCATTCTCCTGGAAAACACAAGCTGGGTTTCCACCCCATACACCCAGACAATGGGACATGGCTGGGGGAAGGATGAGGGCAAGGAGATTTCAGGCCTTGGCAGGGACCACCTGCACCAGGGGCTGCCAAAGGATGCCCCAAAACCCCAGGTGATGCAGCCAGACTGCCCTGTCCACATGACACCCACCCAAACCTGTGGGGTACCCCCTTACCTCTCCCCAAAGCCCCCTGCAGACCTCCCCAGCCCCCCCAGCTGCCCTAGCTCAGAGGATGGGTGTTAATACCCCAGGAAATCACCCTGGGAAGGGGCAGAGCCCCAGCTGCTCCCCAAGCAGGGGTGGGAGCTCTGGCCAGATCCCAGAGGAGGGGTCAGCCCTTACCTGGTGTGTGCCCAGGGGGACCCCAGCGCTCCCCAGCCATGGCTGCAGGGCACGGGGTGCCCCTGGCCCTGCTGCAGCCCAGGCAGGAGACAGAGAGTTTTAATTGAATTTCTAGATTATCCTGGGGGAGAAATTGTAATCTCCTTAAATCCAACCTCTGGTCGAGTCCCGTAACCTACTGTCCTGCGCTGGGGAAGGGATTTAGCGAGGGGGAGGGGAGGTTTCCCAGCCTGCTGCTGCTCCAGACCCTGCACTCAGCAGGATTTGACCCACAGGATGTCAGAGATCTGCTCCCAGCAGTCCCAGAGCCCTGCAAATTAAAGTTCTGCAGCAGCAATGCCCCTTGTCCCCATGTTCTGCCATGGGAACGGTGTCTCAGGAGCCTCAGGAGCTGGTGGGGCTGGGACTTTGGTGATGGAGACGGCTGGTGCTGGACCAGTGGGGTCTTTGGAGGGTGAAGAGGAGCCCCCTTGCATTGGGCTTGTGGCTGGCAGGTGTCCATGGCTTAGAACTGAAATATCACCTAGCCCAGCTGTGCCCAAGGTGCCAGTGGGTTGTGCAAGTCCCCAAGCAAGTCTGGTTCCCTGCCCAGGCTGTGGTGGGTGCCTCCTTGCAAAAAAAAAAGCCAGCTCTGGATCTTGTGGGCCACAGGATATTCTTGGATGGGTTGGTGACCTTGGGGTGTCTCTATTACATGGGCCTTGTCCCTCCTGCATGTTCCCAAATCCAGATATGTGCTGGGCTCCAGCTCCAACCCCAAACCTGCCAGCAGTGTGGCTGAGGCAGACGGTGGCAGAGCTGGAATCGGTCGCGCTCCTGCCTGCCATAGCTGGGGCCTCTGCAGGGACACGGATTTCCAGTGGGAACAGCAGGTTCCCATCCTGCACATGCAGAGAGGCTCAGGGGAGAGGCAACACACCTGCCCCTGACCAAGAGGGGAGCATCCAGCTGCTAAAAAACACCGTGGGAAGAAAGGGAAAAGCGAGGCAGAAAGGGCAAATATCTCCAAGTGGATTTTAGCACCAAGCAGATGGAAACGAGCTGAGGGGCTGCAGTGCTGAGGGCTTCCTACCCTGAAGGTAACACCAGTGCTTGGAAGCATCCCTGGGGTACCACAGGCATGGATCATTTCGAGAGCCCTCTCACACCTCAGGGTCAGAGGCAGGAGATGACGGATCTGGATCTGCTCATCCTCCTTCAGCAAGACTAACCCCGCACCTCCCGCTTGCCTGGTTCCAGTCGAGGCCTCTTTCCCAAATCCCATTACTCCCAAGGCAGGTTTTCACTTGTTCTCACCTAACTCAAACCCCCCCACTCGAGGAGCCGTGTCTCCTGCTCCAGGGAAATCGCGTGTGTGGGCAGAGCCCGCGCCCAGGAAATGTTTATCCTGAAGGCACAACACGCGGCAGGTTGGCAGCGGTGGAGCTGCGAGCAGGAGTCAGGAGCTGTGGGGAGAGCGATGGCATCTCCCCGCGGTGACATTCCAGCTGGGAATCTTCACGGAAAGGAGCGGGATGACCGTGAGAACCAGCTCAGGATACACGCATCCCTTCCAGCCAGGAGAGTTGGGATGTGAGCAAGGCTGAGCCACCAACTGCTCATCAGCACTCTCCACCCTTTTCTGGACCTTAAACCCGCTATCATTCCTGCTCCATCAAAACATTAACAATTGCTCAACTCTCGGTGAGAAATACAGCCCATGTCCTACTATCCCAGGCGGTTTTCCTGGCTCCGTGGCCGTGCCAGGGTGAAGTTGCCATTTCCACCCTGAAGCGCTGCGTTTCCAGTGCTCTTTGGCACTGCCGCGGGTTAAGGTGTCAGCAGAGCCCTAAACGTGACTGTTAACCCCAGGAGGAAGGAAACGGAAAGGAAGGACATGCCAAGCTCGGGGAGAGCCGCCCTCCTGGCTCCACTTACCCCGCGATCGCGGTCGCAGCGAGAGCCGCAGATGCTGAGCCCGGTGCCGGCGGCCGAGGGAGCGGGCGGGCGGAGGGGACTTTGCCGATGTCCTGTCTAATTGCTCCCGAGCTCAGATTACAGCCTCGCTTCTTCCCTACATGTACAGGAGCTGGCACCTCGGCCGCGGCCCCGGAGACCCACCGCCAGCGAGGGGGATGTGCACCTTCAGGGGCATTTCCACAGGGCACGGAGGGGAATCGCGGTGTGACAGTGGTGGGGAGCCCAGGATGCCTTAGTGGTCCCAGAGGCGTTGGGATAGAAGCAGCTTGGAGGGGACTTCAGAGATTTTTGGGAAGTGAAGGACCAGCCAGAAGGATGAGACACATTCCAAAGTGGTGGATCAGACAGTGGTGCCGGGCAGTCCGTGTTCCAAGGCAAGACCACTTTGTCCTTGCTGCTTAATGATGGCCATGACACAAAACCCATCTTCTCAGGAGAGGATGAAAAATCCCCCTCCTTTTCTGCTAGGGGTGTCCAACTCCCCTGGCACACTCGTGATGCTGTCCAGCATCTTCAAGATGAAAAAGGCCCTTGCACTCTTTTTGCAGCTATTAGTTTTCCTCCAGCTCATGGCTCTGCCCACATCAGTTCTTGAGTTTCAGCATCTCCAAAATCCTGTGAGGGCTCCCTTTAAAGCTCTCATTCCTCAAGCAGAGCCTGTTTGGAGGAAATCTCCTTCCCAGGGGGTAACAGGTTTCTGTCCCAATATTTCTGCCCTTTCATCCCTTCTTTGCTGTCACTGGAGATCTGGACAACCCCAAACTTCAGGCATGACCCCAAACCCAAGTAGCTGAAGGGCAGCAAAGGCAGGGCAGGGTATTTTGGGGACCGTCTTTATCTGCTGCGTGAAGATTTAGCACAGGCGTTGCGTAACGCTGGGGGGGTCACTGCTCTCGTGCCCTCTCGCCGTCAGAGATCAGAGACTCAATTAATCCTCCCTCATTCCCTGCCCACGGGGACCAGCCATGGGTGCCCTCTCAGCCTGGCCCTGGCAGCAAGCAGTCAAATCTCTGCCCGACGTCAGCATCCACTGATGTTGGTAGCCCACAGCCTGGGGGTGAGATGCTGTGGGACATTCCACTGCCACATCCTAGGGCACCCATTGCCACCACCCAGGGCACCCACCTTGCTTGGGAGGCCCTGTTGAAATTGAGGTGGCCATGAAGGAACCATCCCTAAAATGACTCGTTATTTCTGTGCCCCAGCCTCGGGTTCTGTTGTTAAGGGGCTCAGCAGACACAGACCCTGTGGCAGAGATCTGGGCATTTAAGGCATTTAAAAGGTCATTTTTAAACCTCCAAGGTTTGGTGCACATCTGCCTGTGTTCCCCCTCTGCTCCTTTGCACAGAGCAGGTCACTGGTGGGTGGTTTGCTCAGGCACACACTGCAGGATCACAGCAGCAATGAAGGGATCCCTATTTTTTTTTTGGCCAGCCCTAAAATAACAACCCCCACGTGTGTCCTTGGGCAACCTTACAATGAACAAGGCGAGTGCAAAGCCCGGCGTTGGCGAGTCTGGGCACTGCTGTGTGTGCACACATGGGCTGATGAGGAGAAGGGCACCAGCAGGCAAACCCAAAATGCTGTCATGGGAAGACTTGGAGAGGTAAAGGTGGTGTCGTGCTGCTGCCACCCACAACAGCTTGCAGAACCCCTGGGGTCCTGGTCCTGCCCACCAGCATCCCCTGAGCGGTAAAAGCAGACATCACACAGCATCCTGGCATGGCTTGGCGGCTGTGATGGCACCCACCAAAAGGACTCCATGGTTGGGGCAGGGGCTAAGTCTGGTGGCACTGGGGAGGATGACAAGTCTGGTGGCATTGGGACACGGTGACATGCCCCGGGTGAAAGCCTCATGGAGAGTTACACAACCCGGCCCGGGCGCCCTTGGCCGTGTGCGCTGTGCTCCTATCGACATGGCCCCGGCCGCCCTCCGACATCCCCGCGGGCACACAGCTCTGCCAGTGGCGTAAATGCAAGCGCACGTGAGCAGGGGACCTGCTCCTGGCCCCCCCTGAAAGCCTGCACCTCCTGCAGTGGTCACCAGCCATGCATCAGCATGCCCTGGCTCGGCTGTGCCACGGCACAGGGTCAGGAGGGCTGGGATGGAGCAGGGGGAACAGGGCAGGCACCCACCCCCAGCATCCTGCTGGGAAAACACCGTGGCTAAGGCACTGCATGGCCCCCACCCAGGGACTTTTAGGGCATCAGTGACCAGCCAGAAGGGTGCAACAAATTCAAACGTGGGGGATGTGAGAGCAGATTAGGGCAAGGCAGTAAGTGCTGCAGGCAGGACCTTGGTTCTTTGGTCTTGCCACTTAAGGAGGTCTGTGACCCAAAGCCACCCTCAAGCCTATTCCAGGAGAGGAAGAAAAATCCCCCTCTTTTTCTGTTGGAGGGGAAAAAAACTCGTTGCTCCATAGGCACCAAAGAGCCCTCCCCTCAGCACAGTAGCGGGAGAAGCAGGGATGCTTTTGTCCATAGAGATGGGGAAACTGAGGCACAGTGGCTGGAGGGGCCTGAGCGTGGGGACTGGCAGCAGCTCTTGTCATCTCCTTCCCCCCTGTCTGGCCTGGCCCCAGGTCGAGATATTTATAAAGCCGATAAGGGAGCATAAAGAATTTTCCAAACACCAAAGTTACGTAACCTCTCCTTGCCCTCCATGGACATCGTCTGTAATTATAGGCTTGGGATGGGGGGAGCCCTCCTTGGCAGGGCTGGTGGGGGCCACCACTGCCACAGTCACCCCAAAAGGCTTCATCCTCCTCTCCCTCACCACAGAGAGTCCCCAGGGCCAGGCACCAGCCTGTGCCACCATGTCACCCTGTGGAACCCCATCGCTGAGGGACCTTGATGGTTTTGTGGCCAATCTCCCCATCCTGTGTAGAGGACCCCAAGTTTTTGTCAGGGTTCTGGGTGGCTGATCCCTCCAGGGTGTGCACACCCCTGCAGCCCACCCCAGCACGAGCTGGAAGTCACGACAGATGACAACCTGAGCACAGCTGACATTGCCACGGTGACAATCGATGGCTGCTGCTGCTGCTGCCAGGACTCGTGAGGAGGTGCTGCACCAGCACCTGCCCCACAAAGTGCTGACCCCCGCCCCAAAGACTGCAGGTACCCCCTGCCCTCCGCCAGCCCCATTCCCACCACTCTTTACCCCATTACACCCCACAGGCAACTTCCAAACCCTTCTCCATCACACCACAGCTGCCTCCAACTCCACCAGCTGCGCCTCAGTTTCCCCAGTCCTGCACGGAGCCCCTTCCCTGGGATATTTTTCTCTCGCCCAACTTCGGCCAAGGCTGCGGAGTTGGAGGGATGCTGAGCGAAGGCTCCGTCGCTGTGGCAACCCGCGGCGGCCGTCTCCAGGCGACCGCCCAGGGCTGCTGCAGAGAGGCTCTGGAGGCAGAGTGAGAGGGACCAGGGCGGTGGGGGATGTATCCATAGGGATGCCACCCCCCTACTCCTCTTCCCTACCCCAAACCTCAGCCTGGATCTTTGCAACAGGATGTTAAAACACCCTGAAAACAGCCACAGATTTGCTCAGCTGGCTGAGCACTGATACAGGCTGGCTGGTGGGAACGCCAGCAGGATGCTCCCGGGTGGGAGCAGGGCCACTCCGTTTCCAGGGACACCTGCAGAGCTATGGAAATCGTTGTTGGAAATAAGCCCGTTAGCTTCTTAACCCTCATTAAGCAGCTTAGGGGAGACATCCTACGCAAACCCGGAGGTGGAGAAGGCCCTTGCCAGGGCGAAGGGGTGACGGGATCTCAGCGGGTGCCGTGGGGGTGGCGCGGGGGACACGGCCGGGTCCCTCCCCTCGGCGAGCTGCGCTCCTGCATGCAGCCCCCCTGTTGCTCCTTGCCAGCCGGGCCCATCAGCAGCTCCCGGCGGCGCCGAGCAGCGGGCAGGGATGGTGATGATGGGGATGTCACACCCGTGTGACGAGTGTGGGAGGTCTCAGCCGCAGCCCCGCCGGCGGGGGGAGCGGGGCGGCGGTGACAGCGAGGGGCGATGGCCCGGGCAGCGCCCGGCACCGCGGCTGCGGGACGGAGCGGGACGTTTCTAATCACTCCACTTGGAAACGGTCCCGTTTTTACATTTGTTAAATTAAAGGATGTCAGCGTCTGATGCCAAGCCCAAGCTCCCTCGGAAATTTAAACTAATGACAGCGAGGAAAATGAGCTGAAACCAGAGCACAGGCGCTCCCACGTTATCCAGCCGCACCAGCCATCTCTCTGGCGGGGTTTACATGGCAGCTTGCAAAGCACCAACCACCGCAAAGATCTCAACTTTCTGCCCCAAAATCCAACCTTGCTCGCTCTGCCCGGCCAGAAGGTGCATTGGCGGCACCTGGGCAAGCCGGGCTGCTGTGCTGGGGGCCCCAGAGACCCCCATCCTCCTCCAGCCTCTCAAAGGGCAAATACCTCCCTCTCTCCAGGGTACCGCTGCCCTGGGGGGTTTATCAGCACGGGGTGGAAGCGGGAGAGCAGAGCAGCGATGTCCGGATTTCTCCAGCTCTGATGATTCCTACAGCCGGCTCCATCCTGCCTGGCCCTGTGCCAGCAGGCAGCGGGGTCCTGGCAGAGCGCGGGGGCTGCCGCCGTCACACGGCCCCTCGCTGCCCCTCTTCCCCACGGAAATACCTGGGCTCAGGCGAGGGCTTCGCTCCCGGCGCTCTCCAGGCTCCGCTGGGGTGGTTTTGTGCTGCAGCTGAGTAAAACCACAGAGTGGTGGTTGTCTTTTTTTTTTTTTTTTTTTTTTCCTTTTATAATTTTCTCGGCGAGATAAAATTAAACAAACAAGCCCTTCTGGGAGCAGCGCGAGGAAGGGAGCCTGCTTCCCTACAGATGTGCGTGTCCTCAGCTATTACAACCACCGAATTAAGCTTTCCCTGTGGCTGGGACATTTGCACAATCCCACTCGTTCTCCTCCTGCGGTTTCACTGGTAGGAGACTGGCTCACTCTGCAGCCTCCCTCCCCATGAGGTCATTACCCAAACACCTATTTTTCACAAAAACATTGAGAATGTTGGCTTTTTTTCCCCTGACCTCACCATCTTGCCTTCAAATTAGAGTGGTTTGGAGTGGAGCGCTCAGCAAAGCAGAACATGCTGAGGAGAATGGAATGGAATGGAATGGAATGGAATGGAATGGAATGGAATGGAATAGCCATGCAGCCAGACATTCCCCAGGGGAAGGGGCTGCAGAGGAGTCGGTCAGGAGAGCACTGGGGTCTCCCAGCTGCTCTCCAAGCCCTGTCTGCATCCTCCAGCTCCAAAAAGGAACAATCTTGACATAAGACTTGGAAGCACACCTAAACTTCCCAGCTTCATCTGCCTCGGGAGGCAGCACAGAAGCGTTGCCATAGCTTTGAGGACCACCGGTGGGTTTTGCAGCACAATCTGGACCACGGATCTATGCAAATCCCCAAGGCAGAAGTCTTTATGGAGGCATATGACAACCGAAAAAGAATAGCGCTCAGTGCTCTACTCCCACACGCCACCCCCCAACTTCACCATCATTTAAATCAGTCTTAAGTTGGAAGAATTCAAATCAACACTATCGTCACAGAGCCAAGCAGAGAGGTGACACAACTTGGATGCTGCCTGGGAAATTGCCCCCCTGAGACTCCAAACTCATCAGCCCATCACTTCTTTTGAAATCCCATCGAGGAAAACAAATGAACTAGCAACTTGCTGCCCCCAGCCCTCCATTGCCTCTGGCCAAAGCTGCTGGAGAGGTTTCCAACCAGCCTTCCCCTGGGATGAACAGGAGGTGGACCGGTGGGAGAAAAAAACATCCAAAACACGCTGTTGAGGCTAGAGAGCTGCAGTTGGAAAAGAAATCAAAGCTTCTTAAGAGAGAGATGCCAAGGAGATATGTTGTTCCCATGAGAAACAGGACATTCCTCTCCCAGGGGGAGAAAATGAGGAGGAAGGCTCGTGCCACCTCTTTCAGCTCCCTGGCTTAGGTGCTCAGCAGTCTGGGCACAGCTTGTCCCCGCTGTGCCACACTGCAGACACAGATGGCATCGCAGCTACTGATTTTTTTTTCATGTGTTTTGTTGGGGTTTTTTACCCCAAAAGCACATTTTCCATTTGGGGGAAGGTTGCTGTGTCCTGACAGACCCAAGGCAGATGTGGAGCCACTGTTTGGGTTCCTGGAGACCTCCCTGCCTTTCAGCACCACACAGAATTATTAGGGTTGGAAAAGGTCTCTAAGATCACCCAGTCCAACTCTTAACCCAGGCCATGGCCACCACTAATCCAGGTCCTCAAGTGCCTCATCTACACCCTTAACCCTGTGCCCAGACCTGCTGCTGTCTCAGGGACACGACTTGGCATCATCAGAATCGTCAGGGATCTTATCAGAGTCACAAAGGGAAGAAGCTGTAGGGAAACATAAATATTTTGCTACTGCCAGAAACACCAAAATTAGGTCCTGGCTTAGCCCAGAGGGAGAAGGATCATCAGGTTAGATTTTCCTTACAAAACACGTTTGAGTTACACAAGCAATGGGATCAGGCTGGAAGCAAGCAGGTGAGATAATCTCAGTGCAGTCCTGGTTGATCCCCTGAAACCACCCAGTCTGGCTGGTTCAGCACAATTCCTGCAGAAAGTTTTATACCTGTGCCCTTGGGCTAAGCCTTGACAGCATCTTTCACTGGGAACAAGCTACCTGCCTCCTCAAGGCAACACCTGGGGACATCAGAGGGAGAGGAAGGTGGGAGCAGAGTTGGCCTGGCTATAAATAATCCTATGGAAGGGAAACAAGAGAAAAAGCAGCATATAGAAACCAATAAATCCAGGGAGATGTGTTCAGCTACAGGCACTCAGTGTGAACAGCTCCTTGTGCTCCATGTGATCCCATAGAATCAGGCACAGGAGAAAATGGGATCCATTGCAGCTCAACAGAGCAGGACCCAGCCCAGACATTGCCTTTCCATGAAAAACCAACCAAAGAGCCCTGTGTGCAGGATGCAACACACGGCTCGTGGCATGACCTCATCCGCTCTCCTTCATTAGAAAAGATAAAGTTGAGAAAGGGGAGAGTTAAATTACAGTGAGTTAAATTAAGATGCTTGTTGGACCACGTTAACACAGAGCTGGCCTGGCTCCTGGTGCCACCAGCATTGAACACCCAGCAATCCCATCCCCAGCAAGCTGGGAAATAGCCTGTGTTTAAGGCAATCATTATTTGCAATCTGTGATCCCAGAGAAAAGGGCAGAAAAAGCAACTTCTCATTTTCACCAATAAAGGAGGAATTGCAGAAGCTCAGCAAGCACAGTGGCCAGCAGGTCACAACCAGCCGGGCTGGAGTGATTCATCCTAAACGAGCCAGATTTAGTCAAACTAGCCTAGAATAAGGCAGGGAAACAGCCCAGAGTTTTCTCAGCTGGTGCTGCCGTTATTCACCCATGGGAACAACAGAGCCAGAGAAGAGGAGACAGAGCAGCATCACCCCCACCACTGCTGTCCCCTCCAGCTCCAGGCAAATCAATGAAAAGCTTCAATCCCAGCTCCCACACCTGCATACTGCACAAAAGCCCATTAAAGAGGGATTTTTTTTTTTCCTCTTTCCCCAGCCCATCTTCCCAGAGCCCATCAGTTCCCAAAGGTGCTGGAAGACCAAGGGACCATGCTCTGCAGCATCCTCCAGACTGGTTTTCCCCATAAAACCCTCTGAGTAGCTTCAGTTTGGCTTGTGCGTAACTTATTATTAAAGCTGAGCAAATAATTCAGGGCAAGAGCTCCAGGAGCAACGTTTTGCCTTTTCATTTTCCACTCTGGAGCTGTCTGCAGTTTTCCCAGAGCTCGGGGATGATTTAAAGACCTGTCTCCGGACAGGAGCGTCTCGCTGCGACGCTGGCTCCGAGTGTTTGATGGCCTGGATTTCACGTGCGCCTTTGAGGACACGCTGGACACATAAGGATGGATGAGCCTTTCCTGGTACCCTAATTAGATGAGCAGCATTTGCAAGTAGGTTCTGAGGAATTTTATTTTTTTTTTTCTTCTGTGTTGGAGACCTGCAAACACTTCACACAGAGTTAATGACCGCCTGTTTGTTAGGCTGGGCTCGAGGAGAGCTTTGCTGTGTGGCACATCATTTTCCCAGTCAATGGTGCCCTGCTGGACACGAGATTTCCTTGGAGCATCCCATTCCCAGCTTCTCTTTACACCCTAAAGCACTAAGGATGTGGGAAAGGAGGATGGGGCCATGAGCAGAGCCATGTCAGGCTGCGATGGCTCCGACCTTCCAGCTCTGCAGCCATCCCAGGAATTTGCTTCCTCATTAGTGGAAAGGTTAGGGAGAAGGGATCAGCTCTGTGCAAACTCCCCGTGGAGCTCATGTGACACAGGCCAGCAAAGGCAGCTCGCTGGTGCTCGGGCAAGTGCCAGCTGAAAGAAAAGCAGGGAAGGGAGAGCCACATTCCCAGGCTGAGGAACCCAAATCAGAGGTCCCCATAGCTGGAGTTGAGCCTGTCCCCCCCACACTGTCTGCCTGTCCTGGGGAGCCCATCTGTCCTCAAGGCCATATGAAATGCTGACTCCAACTGCCTCCACCCTTTTCCTGGAGGAAAGGGCTGTTGTCAGCTGTGACCCCACATATTCATCAGAGAAGCTGAAGGGGCTGAGAAAGGGACACCCCTCCTGAAGCTGCAGTGGAAGAGCTGACATCAAGGACAACCCTGCCTCTTTTTTTGGCCTGGGAGAAAGGTTTGGGGTGCCAGGATTGGGCCAGGCAGGCACTGTCACTCAGTTTATTGCTTTCAGAATGGAGCAAGTCAATGCCATTGACCTCCCACTGTAAAACCCCTCAGAGCAGTTCATGTGTTGGACAGAAAGAACCATTTAATGCCCCCTCAGCACCTGAAAGGGGCCAGGGACACTTTGGGGCCATCTCAGGTGACCAAGCCTGGGGCTCCATTAGTCCTGGTTGGAAACCCCTCTCTGGCCGAACAGCTTTCTCCTCCCATTGCGTAATTGCACTTTGTTGAGCAGACCCAGCCTCTGGCAATGCATTTTCTCCAGCCTTGCTGCTCTCCTGCAACATTTCCCTTATTCCTTTCACTTTTTCTGGACAGTTGCTGAAACATGTGGAGAGGGAGAGGAGAGAAAAACCCAGTGCTTGTCCCACTCGTAAATCAAAACCCCGGATGGGAAAAGGGGGATGAAAAGCAGGGAGTGGTGTCAGATGCCTCTCCCCAATCCATCCCCTCCCGGTTTGCCTGTGGGGGTTTGACAAAAGTGCTTTTTGGCTGACAAAATGATTACAGGGTGCCGAGACAGTAAGTTGCACATGGGTTTCTTTCCTGCATTTCAAACAGGGTGAGGACATGGCTGCACTTCTGGAGGGGGTCACAGTGATGGGGATGAGGAAAGGGGAATTTGGGAAGAAGAGGAAGGAGGGGAGGAGGGATATTTTCTGCTTGGATTAAAAAAACAAGGACGGAGCAGGTGGCAATGTGTGTGAGTGGAACCAAAGGCAGGTGATGCTGAAGATCCCTGATGGATGGGGCTGGGTTTGGGAGGAGGCTGCTGGCGGTGTCTGGGTCAGCCCAGAGTAGGGAAGGGAGAAGCTGCAGCCGCCGGGTCAGGTCCAGTGGAGCAGGGTCAGCTCCAGTGGCCTCGCTACGAGGTGTGGCAGCGGCAGCACCGGCAGAGAAAGCGAGTGCGAGCACGGACTGCGCGGAGCAGAGCGAGGTGCCCGGGGCGCGCTCGGACTCGGCGTGCCTGCAGGCAGTGGGTGCTGGGCAGCGGGGAGGAGGAGAGGAGGATTTCAGCTCCCAACTCAATCTGTTGGAGAACTTGGCCTGCTCCCCGTCAAGCTGAAAATAGCACACATGTAAGGACGCGCACGCAGTGCTGGCTGTGTCCTCGCCGAGCGCTTCCTTCCTGCTGCGCTCCACGCAGCGCCCCGGCCTCCGCCTGCGCCTCCGGCCCCCCGCAGCCCCCTGAGCCCCCCACGGGGGACAGCACCAGGGCAAGATGCTCTTTAGAGCATCCTTATGCCACGAATCAGTGCACAGATGCAAGATCCTTTCACCTTCAGCTGCTTTTCGCATGCACCACGAGGTCCGTCCGGCGGCGGCTTCCCCGCCGTTATCATCTGGAGCGGGCGAGGCTGAGCGCGGCTCACGGCGGGAGCCGAGCTTTATTAGAAACAGGCATCTGGCTTCAGCCTCCCCTGCAGCCCCCAGCTCGGGCTTGGCATCGGGATGGGGCAGAGAGCACGCACGAGTGGCCAGGCGGCAGGCAGGGAACTTCCACAAGTCCCCGGTTTTTCTCCTGATTTTATCTCCGAGCTTATTATTGGCGACGGGAGAATAAAGCGCTGGTGCTCCGCTGCAGGAGTGCGTGCTGCCCGGCCGGGGTCGAGCCCCAGCCCGCGGAGGGACGGGGAAGCAGCAGAGCGTGCTGCAAGCTGGAGGATGGAGATAACCCTGACATCAGGCAGAGCTGATTCCTGCAGCGGAGAAGGAAGAAAAGAGGCTGAGCTCCCCATGGACATCAGGCACAGGAATAATGGGAGAGCTTTGTCGGGACATCGCTGCTCTGAGCACAGCTTGTGCAAAGTGCTGCTCCTTTCCCATCCCTGCTGGGAATACCTCTAAAGAAATGTTCCAATAAAGGGCAAGTACCCCAGGATGGAGGAAATACAGGAAGGAGCCTTATGGGGCGGTGAGTGGGGGACCTAGGAAGTGCAAAAAGCAAATAACACCAGGGCTGGGGAGGGGTATACAGGGATACACACGGATCTACAGGTGATCCACGTGGAGCTTGGTGTTTGGATGAGGGAATTGTTAGAAACACAGGTTGTTCTGTGCTCAGGGTAGTTGAGGTGAGCTGTGCACAGACTATGGGGTGATTCCCTGGGCAGCAGGAACCAGCAGCCCTCCAGTTTCCAGGATGTCCCATGTCCCAGCGCATGGCTCCACAGCAGCACCCAGCAGGATGGGCACTGCCTTGTGAGAACACATTTCTTCTCCCAAATCTCCACTCGTCCAGGGTTCTGCTTTATGCCAATGGTGGCCTCATGGTGCAGCGCTTGGCTGGGGACAGCAGCAGGACACCAGGGAATGCATCAGTGGCTGGGAAGGGTCCAAGACCACACTCACAGCACACCAGATCTGCACCTGGGCATGGCCAAAACCTCTCTGCTTCCCAAAACCCTCTGAAGAGCAGCGTTAGCCAGCATGTGGTATCATCTCTCCTGAAACAAAGCCATTGTGGTTGAGGCAGGATCCTTATTAATTCTTTCCTCTCTTTAATTTCCATTTTTTCTCAGTTCCCTTTCCCATTGCTCAAGCAGGGCTTGGGTAGGGCCCTGCTGCTGCCAGCCTGTGTCCCTGTGGCACGGTGCCACTGGTGCAATTGCTCCGTGACACAGGGATGTGATGGGTGGCTGCATTTGGGGTCGATGGTGAGATCAGAGGCATGCGAAGGGAAGGGAGCCATGCATGGAGCACAGAACCCCAGATGGAGGGAAAGGGGAAGGTGGGGAGCACCAAAATAATGCCCCATCAGCACCAGGCTGTGGGCTGGGAGGGATGCACGGGTGGGTCCCAGCCCCATCCACCATCCAGCTGGGGGGATGGAGGCAGGAAAATGCCCCTTATTGAAGCAGCTTTGAAACATCCCAGCTTCAATCCAGACACCGCTCCCAGGGATGGACCACAGGGAAAACAGTGGGACAGGACGTCCTCAGCACCCACAAAACACAGCAATCACCTTTCCCACCTCTGCCAGCAGCACCTTCCTCAGCCACCCATCACCAACACATCCCCCTCCACCCTTGCTCATCCCATCACCTTCATCCCCCAGGACCCTGAAGATCCCCGTTTTCCCCATTACAGCCCACATCCATCACTCCTGCAGACCCCTCCAGCATCAGCCCTGCAACACCGATGGCCACTGATGCCATCAACATGTCCCCAGCTCCCCAGGGACCCCAGGCAGGGCCAGCACAGGAGCCCGGATGGCTCCAGGCCCTCCCGCGGTGCCCCCTGGCCCGAATTACGTAAACGCCTGGGGCCGGGACTGTTTGTGTTTGTGCTGCCTTCAGCGCTGTGCTCCTCAACCCTATTTGCATAACAAATAATTAATAATAATTAATGACTGGGAGAACGGTGTGGGTTGCCAGATTGTGCTAATTAGGGAACAAGCGCCATTGCACAAGCGAAGGCAGGCGTCACACAGCCCCGTGTCCTCACCAAGTGCGGGGACACGAGGGGGACAATGTCCTGTGTGACTCTTGGTCCTTCTGCGGAGGGGAAAGCAAAGGAAGAGGAGGAGGAGGAGGCAGCGCTGTGGGTGGTGCTGGAATGGGTCACTGGTGCTCCCAGGTGGGTGCCCCGGCGCAGCCCCTCTCTGTGCCCGCGCATGTGGCATCCCACAGCATCCCACACCCTTATTAGAGCCTGGGACAACATTCCTTAATTGTCTGGCGATGGCGCCGCTCCACATCATTAATGAGCAAACCAGCACCAGCTCATTAAGGCTTCTCTCCGGCAGCTCCGTGGCCAAATCATGCTGGGGACACTCTGACCACAAGGTCCCTGGCAGGTGCCACTCCCTCCCTGGGGCAGGGGGGCTGAAAGCACCAAAAAAATTCCCCCTGTGCCACCAGTGCTGGAAAACACGGAGACGTGAGGATGTGAATGATGGGGTGACCTCTTTGGTCACCTGGACCCAGCCTCTGCTTGGAGCTCACACAGCTGCAGCTTGCTGGGGGGCTGGGAACATGGAGCATGAAAGGAAGGGGAAAACGGGAGAGAAAAGAAAAAGCAGAAAAAGAACAAAAGGGGAAAAGAGATCGGGGAGGGAAGACAGAAAAAATAAGGAAAGGAAAGGAAAGGAAAGGAAAGGAAAGGAAAGGAAAGGAAAGGAAAGGAAAGGAAAGGAAAGGAAAGGAAAGGAAAGGAAATCAGCTTCTCTTGTCTTAGGTCTGCTCAAGAAGTGACTGCTGGTCACACATGGGAGCACTGGGAGCAGTGGGATGCTGGAGCAAGCAACGGCCAAAGCTTGTGGGTCTGTGCGGGCAGAGGCAGACTGGGAGCAGGGTGTCTTCCTCTCTGGGAGAGCAGGGGATGAAGCAGAGCACTCTCTCACTCCCCTCCACGAAACTCTGCAGGTCCAACTCAATTTCCCCAATCCCTGCAGTGCCCCAGACAAGCCCTGGACAAGCAGAGCTCCGGGGCCATTCAGCCTCACTCCCACTGCAGCTCCAAGGCAGCCCCTGCTCTACCCCTCAGCAGAGCAGAGCTGGGTGCAATTACACTTCACTGCCTCCCCTCTCTTACTGTAATTCCTTTGCTCTGCTGAATTGCTTCCCCTTCAGCACCACACATAATCCATTGCACTGTAATTACACGGGAATTTTAATATCTGATGTATTTATAAGATACACTTAATTCATCAGCCCCTTTAACCACACTGTCATTGCAGCCTTCAGCACGGTGGGAAGGATGACTCGCTGTCAGATGGAGATTAGCTGGCCCATGTGTGTAACGAGCTGGAGGGTGTTCTCAGCCCAGCTGAGAGCCTCACTGCCAGATCCCACCCGGGCTGGGGAGCAGGATCCCACCACGCCAGGTGCCCCAGCCTTCCAGGGGATTGTGCCAGGGCTCCGCTGCACTGCTGCAGAGACAAAGGGCAGCACAGTCCAGAGATTTTCCCCAACATTTGAATCATCCAACAGGTCCTAATTTGGCAGAAATGAAGGGTCTGTGTTGGGTTGAGTTTTATCCCTACAGCCCAAGCACTGGGGGTTCCCCAAAGGGCTCTCTAAGGTGAGGGATCCACATTCAGATCCCGTGAAGAAAGTAGCCACTACTGAAGGCTTATTTTTCCTGGCATTTGTTTTGGTGGCTCCTTTCCAACCGTGTCCTAAAAGGGAACCAAAGGCCTTTGAGCCTCTTTCAGGGAGCACAATGCAATGATTTTCCCAGCCTGGGCAGGAGGGATGAGCTCACTGGCGTCCTTGGTTCCCCCCAGCTTTGGGTCCCTGTGCCGAGCACGGTGCGCGCCGCGGCTCCTCGGGATGCCCGGGAGGGCAGCAGACTCAGCAGAATGCTGGGGGTGGCTGGGCTCCATCCCACCAAGCCCGGGGAGAAATGCCAGCTGAGCCTAGGAACGAGGGGCAAAGGGGGAGAGAAAAGGGTGGTCTCACTGCCTCAGTCCCTGAGGGCACCCCAGCTCTCACTGATGCATGGATGGCACCACACATTTCGCACTGGGATCACCCTGGGTTTTCCCACAGCTCTGCAGTGACATCCACGCTGCCCTGCCAGGCACCCCTGTGGGCCGGTGGCACTCACAGGTGGTGGCATTGCCCCCACCTCAGCACTGGCCACCAGGCAGCAAGGAGGCACAGCCCAGCTGCCAGTGGCACTGGATGGCCCTGCACAAGCAGGATGGGCCAGGGACCCACCAGGTCCCCACAGCACCAGGTGACCATTGGGACACAAACCCTCCTCCCGCTGCCAGCAAGCTGTGCTGGAGCAGTGCTGTGCCAGAGTGGGGCTGTGATGACATTTCAGCTGGGGAGGGACCTCCAGCAGGTACCACCCTGAGTCCCTGGGCTGCTATCAGCACCCTGTGCCCACCCTCAGCCCTCAGGCTCCCAGGGCTGGGTCAGATCCCAGGTGTGCCCTGGCACTGGGCAGTGGTCAGGCACAGTGACACATTGGTGACACACTGGTGCCATGGCCTTGGCACAGTCTGGCAGTAAGGTCTCTCCCCACAGCTCCCTGCTCTGGCACCCTGTGGCTCCCTGGAAACTCAGCCTGGGGACACAAAGGGTGCTGCAGCCAGCCTGATGTCCCCCCATGCCCCGTGCCATGTCACACACGCTCCAGAGCTGCGCCTCCCTGCCTGGCTGCTCCAGTGCCAGCAGCTCCCTGTGCCCCTATGCCAGCTCTGGGGGCAGAGCTTGGGCTGAGTTGGGGCATCTCCAACCCAGGGTTCTCCGAGGAGCTGGTAATTCCCCATCCCTTCCCCATCCAGAGGGTCCCTGGTACCTGCTCACCACGGGATGTCACAGCCTCCTGCCTCAGTTTCCCCACCTGCACAGTGCTCTCCGAGAAGGCAGAGGCAGGACCGTGGGTGGCAGGGGGTGCAGCAGCAGGGTCCCCAACCTGACCTTTGGCTTAGGCCCAGGCCAGGGCCTTCTCTGCTGTCCCCATCGCCAACCCCTCCCTTCACACGGTGCTGCCACCCAGGGGGAATTCTGGTCCCCAAGGTCACTGACAGAAGGGGCTGGGGGCAGACACCTCAACCTCACGCCCAGCTAGCTCTACCAACCATTCCCTCCAGGTCCTGGCCACTCCTTGAAGCTCAGCTACCTTGCAGGTGTCCCCCTCCCTCCCCCCTGTCCCCAAAAAAGCAAATATCCAGGGAGATGGGCTCCGCGCTGCAGCTCTGCCGGTGGCACTGGCGCTGAGCAGAGCAGACACTGCAGCACGGCTGTTACATAAGCCCGAGCCAGCTCTGGGGATGTAGGACACCGGGGTTATCCCCCGGCCCCCCCGGGGCTGCCATCCCTACCCCGCCTCAGCCACGGGGCTGGCGGAGCTTGGGGGAAAGCCCCACCGGCTCAGCCCACACTGCCAGGGCTGCAGCGGGGGCTGGGGTGGCCCTTGGGTTGCTGTGGCCCTGCCATGGGGCGCACGGGGGTGGCACGGGGGTGGCACTGGGGGGACAGGAGGGTTGTGCCGCTGTGGGGCCGGCAATGGGGCAAGCGGTGGGGTGGGAAGGGGCTGGGAGGCAGAGGGTGCTGCGCTCACATCCCAGTGAGTCCTTCTGGACTCTCCAGGGCTCAGCCGTGCCGGTGAGAGCTCAGGGAAGGAGCCAGGTGGTCAGGTTGTGACTCCTGGGCTGTGCCTCCCTGGGGGTGACTCACGGAGCGGGATGAACACGGCCAGGGTAAAGGATCCAGCCCTGATCCCAGCCTGCTACATCTATACCCCCTTCCTCACAAATCTGGAGGGTCACCAGCCCTAAGGACAGCCTTCCTGGGGCCAGTATCCCTGTGACAAGATCCCTGCGATCAACCTCCTTGGGATCAGCGCTCCTGGAGCAGCATCCCAGAGAAGAACATCCCTGGTGCCTCCAGCACAAGCTGGGGAGCCGCGATCAGCGTTTCCCAGAGCTGAAGGGAAGTTCCTTTCTCTGCGGGACAGCCCCGGCATCACCTGTCCTGCATCCCTGCGGGGAAACGGAGGTGAGGGATGGCACAGCCGGCACCACCCGGATCACCCATCCCCAAACACCCATCCCCCGTGCCGGGGGCACAGCGAGTGGGCAGGCGGTGCTGGCAGCCCCGGGGCTACCCCGGGATGCGTCTAATCCTGGAGAACAGACCCTCGGGATCCCGGCAGCATCCCCTGCCTTGGGGCGGGATGGGGACAGGGATGGGGAGCCCACGGCCCCACAGTTGGGTGATTTCTCTCTGGCTTTCTGTCAGGCACGGTCTGGATCTGGCCACTTCTGTTTGGGGATGTCGAGGGGGGAAAGAAAGCCCAGGCTAAAGATCTCAGCAACGGGAGATACCAGAGCAGGAAATTAATGTTAATTAATTCATAATGACGCTGAGATAGTGATACCAGATGCTTCAAAAGTCCAACGGGGGAATCTGAAAGAGCTTTGCAAGAAATCCATCGCCCACTGGCAGTCCTGCCTCGCTGCAAGCTGGGAATGAGGGAGTGAGCTGGGAACCAGGATCAAGCTGGGACTGGAGGACCACACTGGAACTAGGGAACAAGCTAGGAGCAAGGCAGGAAGGGTGAAAGAAAGGCACATCCTTGTGAAGTGAGAAGCCCACAGTCAAATACTGACCCAGAGCTGTGGAGAGCAGCACCAGGACCCCACCCCTGCCATCTGCCACCACACTCCCACCTTTCTCCCTTCCACCCCAACTCAGAAGCTGGAGTGACAAGATACCCGCTGTGCTCCACTCCCTGAGGCACAGGGGCTTCCCGAGACCCTTAATGCTTGTTTTTCTCTTTCCTTTCCTCCATTTCGGGCACAGCAGGTTCAGGGCAGGTGGCTGGGCATGCACTGGGCTCTCAGGGGCCCACAGGGGGCAGAGGGACAGGCTCATGATCTGGGACAGGGACACAGGTCCTTTGCCAAGCAGTGTCCCCACACTCAGAGGACAATTTCTCCCTCCTCATCCACTTGAGCCAGCCCTTGCCCTGCAACACCAAACCCAAACCAGGCTGGGCTTTAGCCAAGGGATGCAAGAGAACTTAGAAAGGGGCTTGAGCCTGGTGCCACCTCGCCAGGGCTGGGGATGCCAGAGCCAGTTCTGGGAAGGGATTCAACCATGAACTCTGCAAAAACCACAGGCAAACCCCTGGGCTTGGAGCTGTTTTCCCTGACAGGGGGGATTGTGCTCCTTCCCACAGTGACACAGCAGCACCTGCACCCAGAGGGGACCCTCGGAGCAGGGCCCAAGTGAGGTGGCTGATGCCACTCAGGGCCTGGCAGTGGCACAGCAGGGTGGCAGGGCTGGGGCACGGCGCTGCCATCACTGCTTACATAAGGTGCCCCCTCCAAGTGCCACACGCCCGAGGGTGACAGGAGAGTCCCTCCAGCAGCCCCTCACAGGGACAGCACTCCCACTCCTCCCAAAGACCCCCAAAGCTGCCAGCCTGGCCTCCTTCCCCCTGCACAGAGGCTGGGTGAGGCTCTTGTGTCTCTCAAGCACATTCACACCCTAAAAGCCCCTAAAAGCTGATAGGAATTGGGGTGGAAATGCCGGGTTTCAGCTCACGGTGCAGTTCCCCTGACAGCTCCTCCGAAGTTTATCTGCAGCACGAAGGGTTTCTGCTGCACAGCCAGTGAAGCCACCCCAGCCAGCAGGGAGAGGGGAAAACCCCACTGTGAACACCATGGAAAACTACAGAGCACCAGAGTCGGGGTGACACCAAAATCCCACCCCAGCTGGTCCCAAGGGACTTTCCATAACCCACCAGGTCGTTCCAGGGCTAAGGAAAAAACTATTTTAAATTCACAGGTAAAGCAACTCTTTTGGGTAAAGAGCAGCAGAGCAACACAGGATTTCAAAGTGTGTTTTGGATCAGAGGCAAGAAGTGAAGTGGCCTTTACAGTGCCTTCCCTAGCAAAGCCAGAGCTTTATTGAGCTTATCTGGCATGGATGGGAACCCTTGCTGTTATTCCAGGCCTGAAAAAAGCAGGCAAGGATATTTTTTTTAAATTTTTTTTCTTTTAGTCTTATTTTCATTATTTTCTGATGGCTTCATTGCTTTGTGCTCACACAAAGGGAATTTCACCTGCTGTTCCAAACAAAAGGCCCTGTAAAGTTTTGCAGAGAAGGGGATGAGGGGAAGGAGGCTTGTAGAAGCAAAATGAGTTGTTGCAGGTCTTGTTGTGGATTTTTTTTCACAGTGACCTGTAAAACATCCCCAGCTCTTCGCTGCTTGCAGAAGACCTGGCACCGACATGTGAGTCCCCTGTCCCCACCAGTGTCACCCTTGGGATGGGAATGGGAAGGTCTCAGAAACTGGGGACGATTTGGGATGTGGAGGGAAGGCAGCAGGACCTCTTCCCATCTTTTTCACGGCCAAAGTCACGCCATGCTTTCTAAGAACAGAAAAAAAAAAAAACCAGTCCTCATTTGCTGACACCACAGCAAAACAGGTGGTTCAAAATCACAAGTGCAAGGGGAAGGAGGAAAAAAAAACCCTATTTGGTGATTTTGTGCTCATATTCACTGCAAAACTGTCCGGGAATGCTGCTAAATACACACCATTTTCCCTCTCACACTCTTTGCTCTATAATTAAGAGAGACTTCTAAAAATACAAACGGCCTCGAGCACCCAGTTGAAGGCGTGCAGGTGCTGTTAACTGGAGGCACTTTAGCACAGCTCATTTTCTGGACAATTTTACTCGCCTGGCTCGTGCTCAGCGCCGATACTATTACAGTGATGCAATTATGCTGCTGCTGCTGCCGCTGCCGCCGCTGCCGTGGTCGGCTCGCTCGGCTTTTCCCCTGCGCTTTGCAGTTCGCCTTCGAATCCTCCCCCCCAGCCCCGCAGCTCCCGGGCTCGCCCCAAGCGTGTCCCCGCCGGAGGGACGCGGGGAGTCGGGGCTAAGAGGGTCGGGCGTGTGTCACAGCGGCGTGTGAATATCGCTGTGCGGGCATCGAGGGGCATAACCCCGCGTGGGCATTGCCCAGAACAACCGGTGCGCAAAAGTTTTGGGTGAGGAAGCGAGCTGGCAGGGGGAAGAGAGCAGAGGGGAGCAGGAGCTGGGAGAGGAACCCAAAAAGCAGCAGCGAGCCCTGGGTGCTGGCTGGGCAGGGAGGGGGCCCATGGCACTGGCACGGTGACGCCGCTTGGCAAAACATTGCCCCCCCCCCGCTCCCAACCTGGCATTTAGGGCGCAGGGGTGAGGGGGAACTTTCCCCGTGGAGCCGCCGCTGCGAAACTTCCCCGTCTTATTTCTCCATTAGGGCTGCAATAGGTGGAAGTGATTGACTCACTATGAGACTGCTGTTTTTGCCTCTCTGACTTGGGATTAAGACGGAGCTGGAGGAGCCGTCGTCGGCAGGCACCGGAGCTGGCACTTACCTCTCACTGCATCCAGCCCCTCCGGCCGTGGGGCTGCAGCTCCTGGAGAGTTAGCTGGCAGGGGACCCCACATCCACTCGGGTTTCTCCCAGGACCGACGTTCGGCTGCTGCTTCTCAGGAACAGACCCAACCCCTCCATTCCAACCACAGGGGGGAAAAAAATATATCTTCTTCCAAAAGAAAAAAAAATAAAAAAATAAAAAAGGAGGGAGATTTAAATTTAAAAAAAATAAAAAAAAAAAAGAAGAAGGCAAATACGCTTTTTTTCTTGGTTCGGATTCCCCGTGGAGAAAAAAATAGAAAAATAGATAAATCCCAGCGACCAAGAGATCCAGACTCAGGTGAATTTAGCTTCAAACTCCCTCTGCGCTTTCGGAGCCTTCACCCTCAAATGGGCTCTGGAAGATGCTGGGGGACCCATCGTTGCCAAAGTGTCATCAAATATCCTTCGGGCTCAACTCCGCTCCTGCCCGGGGAGGGTGGACTTCCCTTCTTCCCTGCTTGCTGCGTGCTGTGGAGTTGGCAGGGACCTGCCTGTTCCAGCCTCAGCGTGGATGGTGGGTGGGTTGGTTGGTTGATGTGGGCTGGTTTTCTCTTTTTTTTTTTTTTTTTTTTTCTTGACACCCTTCGCGCTTNTTTTTTTTTTTTTTCTCGCCGCTATTGGTTTTCTTGCTATCTGATCCTGAGCGAGCGCTGCAGCTCGCCGCTTCCCTGCTTTTTTTCCCCCCCAGCTCCCAGGCTTTTGACAGGGAATGAAACACAGACACCCAGTGAGACAGGCTCCGGCTTCTACAAAGCTCCACTCCCTCCTGCTGCCTTTGTCCGCGAACAGCAACTCCTCCAACTCTGCCCGTAGACACGAGGGAACCTCTGCATCAGCACTTTCCTAATGGCTGCTTCGCCCCAGCCCTTCGGCCCTTCTTCTTCTTCTTCTTCTCTTCCTCTCCTCTACCTTGATGGCTTCCGCTTGCTTTTTCTAGCCCGGCCCCGGCTCCGGCAGCCACAGAACGGGGAAGCAACAGCCCCTTCCCGATGGATCCATCTCGGCTCCCCCGCGCCGGCAGCTGCGGTCGAGGGGCAGCGGCCCCGCAGTCCATCACGGTCCTTCCCGGGCACCTTCCATGAAAAATCGATGGTGGCGACAGCGTCCCTGAAGGCTTCACTTTGGGCTGGTTTAAGGGGCAAGGGGCTGCATGTGTGGAGAGGGAAGGCTGAGAATTGGAGCCACTTCTTTTTATTGCAGGCGGGGATTATTTTTATTTTATTTTTTTTTTATAGGTTGACTGGAGCCCAAGTTTGTTTCTTTGGTGGTGAGCATTATTTTAAGCCATTTGGGAGGCTTTGGGTGTCTCCAGGTCACCCTATCCTCATAAGAGCGAGGCCTTTTTGGAGAGGGTCAAAGTGAAACCTTGCTCCAGCAGCCTCTTTCCCCCACGGAGGGGAGCAGGAGGCACGGAGGTGCTGCAGTGGGCTCACAACCTCGGCTGGCTCCCAGCCAGAGGGAGATGCAAACCAGCCACCGTCTGTAATTTTTGCTACACTTCCTCCACACTCGGTCACCCGCAAGATCCCAGGGCTGCTGCCTGCTCCTTTTTTGGGGATTCACAGGCTTTGTTAAAAAAAATAAAAAAAAAATCACCAGGAGATATATTTTTTTTTATTCACCAGGAGACCTCCAGCCTCGCCAGCGATGCTCGGCGCTGCTCAGCGTGGCTGTCACGAGCTGACAGGGTCACAGAGAAAACATAAAGCCCCCAGAACACAGCACATGAAGAGGCTGCCTCCCCACCTGCCCTTTGGTAGCTTCTCCCTCACTTTTCCTTGTCTCCCACCACAAGTCTGGGACCAGCGATTTCTCCCTCTTGCCTTCCACAGCACCCTGGAGCAGTGACCCTCCTGATGCCCAGCTCCCATCCTCTCCTGGGATGGAGCATTGTTCTCTCACTGCTCCCAAACACCCCAGACACCAGAGCACCTCAGGGCAATGCTCCCAGTGCTGCCTCCACTCCCCTCCCCACAGTGATTTATCCTGTTCCACCTCATTCCACAAACCTCAGGAACACTGAATTTTAACCAACACCAGAATCCCAGGATGAAAAGCACTGCAGGGCCTTGCTCCAGCCCTGATGGATGCTCAGTTAACAGCAGTGATTTGGGAGTTGCAGATCAGAGGGGACAGCAGTTCACATGCTGGGCATGGTGGTCTTGTTCAGGACCACCCAGGGACAACCTGACCCCAAAACACTGCTCCTTTCTGCCAGGCAGCCCCCACATGCCAGCTTGCTCCTCCCTGACACCTCCTCTCCTGTCACCCCACCATGCCCATGGAAAGCTTCCCAAATAATTCCCTGCCCCGATGCCCAGCCAGAGGTGCCAGACCGAAGCTCCTTCCCCTCCCTTCAAATACAGCCACCATTAATGCACCCAAAGATTGGCTGCAGAGCTGGGGTGGGAGACTGGGCATGGGCCAGGGGTCCCCACTGGGGTGAGGGGAGCAGCTTCAGGATCCCCAGTCCAAGAGTGGGGCCAACTGGGAGGGCTGGGTGGAGCTGGGCAGCCACAACTGGCCGGGCTGGTGTTCCCATCACCTGACCATGGGGGTGGCTTATCCCGCTCTCCGCAGTTTGCTACACGAAATGCAAATGAATAGCCTGGGACTTCCATCTCGGTAACCCCAGATTCCCTCTGCTTTTGGGCAGGAGCTCCCCGTGTTTTCCCGTCAGGGCTGGGGAGAAGCTCCTTCTGTCCCCTTCTGTCGGTGCAGGACCGCAGCCCCGGGGACCCCGGTGAGCTCCCAGCCAGGGAACAGCTCCAGCCAGGATCCAACCTCCCACTGCCCCAGGCCACGTGCGGCCACTCTTTTAGGAATTGTCCAAGCGAGGGAAGGAGGACAAGGGCGTGAAACGAGGGGTGCACCTGGCGGGGTCGAGCCCCTTGCGAGCGCCCGCAGCGCGGCTGCGCAGGGCCAGGAGCGAGTCAGCGCCGAGCCATTAGGGCTAATTTAATCAAGACGGATGGCCCGATTGGAGGGCTGCCGTCCATAAATCCCCCACTCCCGCTGCATTAGTGTCAGGGCTCCCAGAAGAAGAGGCCGAGGGGGAGGCGCGGGGGAGCGGCGATGGGGAAACGTGCTAAGTCACCCGTGCTCCCGATGGCACGGATCGCATCGGGTGCCAGCAGCCGGTCCCGCTCACCGTGGGGGACACAGCCCACCATCCATCCTCCAGCCCTTCCAAAAACCTATCAGCTGCAGAGGGTGGGATTTCAAGCAAGCTGGATTTGCTGAACCCCAAAAGGTGCAGGGTTGTTCACAAATCCTGCAGGGCAGGGGTTTGCTCCCATGGGCATCTCGCTCGTTTGCTCCAATGGGTTTTGCAGCAGGAGGAAAGTGGGGTGCTGGAGGAAATAGGCTTGGAGCCCCTTCCCAGTGTGATTACTGGGACTTGGAAATACAAGGTGAGAAAGCCCCAGGGCTGATGGATGCAGCACCCGCCCCAGAGCCCAGCAAGACCCGCAGAACTCAAAGCCACACCAGACCAGGACAGCCCTGCAGGACATCCCCATGCAATACCAGCTCCTCTCTCCTGGCACCCCACCACCTTCTCACTTCTGCTCCTAGAAGAGGCCATTTTCAGGCTCAGGGTTGCCATCTGATGACCCAAAACACGTCCCCCCCATCCACTGGGCAGTGGGAGCCACACGCCGCACGAGCCAGCTCAGGAAATAAGCTCTCATCCATCCAGGTTAAAAATAGCCGTGAGCCTTGCCATGGACACGCCTCGCCCTGAGGCTCCGGCCGAGCTGGCTCCCATCTCGCCTGCCCACCCAGCCCACCGAGCTCCGGCCACAAAGCTGCCGTGGGGAAGGATGCTTGGAGCCATCTGCTCCGGGCGCTGGCAGCGCCGGCGGCGCGGGATGCCGGCTCTGCCAGGCCACGCTGTTGGCCAGCAAAGGGATGCAGAGGGCCAGGACCTGGTGGGATTTGGGAAGACAGCGGGCCAGGGGATGCGGCAGACGGAGGGGGAGGGTTTGTGGGCACCGCGCTCGCCCCTGGAGCGCTCACGGAGGGGAGGGAGCAAGGGTGATAGCCCAGCGCAGAAGAAAAGATATTTGTGTTACGAGGGGATCTCAGCCTGGGAGAGCAATCAAGGATGTCCAGGAGCAGTTGGATGATGGAGAGAGGGATGCTCAGACCTATCCTCCATGTCCAGAGCATCTCGAGGGCTGTGTCGACAGAGGGAGCACAACCGAAAGAGCCCAGGGAGGTTGACCCCAGGGCATGAGGAGCAGGGCACTGTGGCACTGCCATGGATTTATCTGGAAACAGAGGAATGAACATTCCTGTGCATCTCTGGTTTCTGGCTGTGCTTCAGCGAGACCAGGAGGGAGGGAGGGCAGGGAAGGAGCCCGGCTGCCAGCAGGAGGAGCACAGCAGCTGAGGTCTTTTGATTGTGGTGCTTTTTTGGAACTACAAGGAGGTCTTGGGGAACAGAAACTGCTGATGGAGGCAAGAATTGGCCATTGTCATGCAGGGATGTCGAGGGGCTCTCTGTGGGTTGGTTGCACCATGCCCAGCAGGCCTTGATCTCTCAGCTCAGCACCTGTGTATTCACTCACCCAGAAAAGAAAAGAAAAGGCAAGATTTGGCCTGAGGAGCCATCAGCCAGGAGCAATAATCTGTTCCATGAAAAGCCATGGAGCAGGTGAGCCATTTCTCCCCAGAATGGCTAGCACAGGGCGGGGGAAAAAAAGACATTTGTATTTCTGCCAGTTGACAAAATGAAATGCCACTTGTAGCCAGTGAAACTCTGCAGATTTTGCTAATGAAGGACTGCTCCATCCAGCTTCCAGCTGGATTCCAGCCCCAGCCACAACACGGACACTGGCAGCTTCCCCCGTCGCATCCTGGTGCCACAGCACGGGCTCAGGCTCGCTGCAAACCCAGGTATTGTCCGTGGCAGGGACACTGATCCCATTGCCAGGTTTGCTCCCACCCTTTGCTCCCCTGTGTTTGCCCTGGAGACCACGCTGCTGGGATAGCACCAGGTCCCTTGGGAGGCTCTAACACATCTTAGGAAATTTTCCCATTTTACTCAGCTTAATTTCACCCATTAGAGCTTGTTTCAGCAGGGTCCCCAGGGAATGCTGCTCCTCAGCATCCTCCTCTGACTCTTCCTCTGCTTCTCTTCTTCATGTGCAAACTTCAGGATGGCTCAGCCTTGCTCCACCATGAGCAGTGCTGGCCCAAACAACCACGTCCTCCTAAAATGTGCCCCTCCCTGCGCAGTCCCAGAGGATTTCCCAGCTGGTCATGATGCACTTTTTAGGAGTTGAAAGGTGCTGACCCCACCCTGCTGCACACAAAGAGGTCCAGCCCATGGACAAACACTTGAGGAGACCTTGGCCAGTGCATTTCATCATGGCCAGAGGTGGGAGCCTGCTCCTTAGCCACAACTGAAGAGCAAAAAGAGAGCCAGTTTGGGAAAACGGTGCACCCTTAGCATGCCACCACTCCAAGACCTGGCCAGAGACTCCATCACTCTGGGGTCTTGGCTGGAAAAAACATGATAAAGCAGGGGGAAAGAAGCTTACCTGCTGCTGTCATGGCCTGCAGTGTTTGGGGGGAGGATTTGGGGCAGCAGATGGGAATTCCTAGACTTTGTGCACAATCCCAGTGCCAGCTCCATTGCCCAGGCCAGCTGTGATGAGCATAGCTTTGGCTTTTTACCATGGCGTGCTCCAAAAGGAACAGCAAAGGGCAGCTCCTTTGAGGGCTCACAGCACCCAGGAGAAACCCTGGAGCCCTTTCATCTCTCCTCACTCCACAAGCTCCCCTTTCCCTCATCCAAAGGATGGATTCTTTTAGGAAGGGAGGAGGAAAAATCAGCAGTGATGAGCTGACTGATGGCTCCTCACACAACCCAGAGGTTTGGCTGCAGCCAAAGAGCCCAACCGGCTTCTTACATAAACGACCTGAGGGCAGCACCTCCGAGACCCCCAGCACAGGCAGCAGATGCTCTGAGGCCAAATCCACCCGGTCCCGGGCAGACGTCACCTAATCAGCAACGTTGGCTTCTTCCCAAGGAGCTCTTGGGGCACACAGTAAATATCTTATGTAAGCACCTCTGGCCTGGGGCTGCAGCCAGCTCAGCCATGTCACAGCGATTCCCTCCTGGCAGGGCACAACAGGAGGTCTGGGGGGCCTGGAGGGGCTTTCCCCAGAGTGGATTTGGCAGAGCCCCTTGGTGACCCATCTCAGCTTTGCCAGAGTAGGCTCCAGGAAAAACGCTGGTGTGTGGAGAAGAACTGCCCATCCCCAGAGGCAAAGACAGAAGAAGGGGTTGAAATGACAAATCGCTTCTGCCTCCTAATTATTTGTCTTCCAGGAGTTGGTAGCAGAGCTGGGAAGAGCCCAAGGGACCTTCCTGCAAGGCCAGCACTTCCAGCCCAGCCACAGCTGGCTGGACCATCAGTGATGGAGGCATCACACCAAGCCAGGAGACTGCCAGTGCTCAGCTCCCACCACATGGAAATTTCTCATCTCAGTTTCCCCTGGGGCAGGTTAACCCCCAAATTTCTCAGCACTGCCAGAGACATGAGAGAGAGAGAGAGAGATTCCTCTTTGTCCTGAGCAGCCTTCTGGAGACAGCTGGAGTTGGGAGGCTGGAGAGAGCCCATGGATGGACAGAGCTAGGGGTAAAACCAGCTGGGCTGGGGCATTAGCAGGATGCAGAGGATGGAAAACCTGTGAGCATCTTCAGTCTCTCCAGGCTGCTCGGTGAGGTGAGAACTATGGTGAGGGCTGGGCTGGCAGAAACTCTTTCCTCCTGCTCTTTAGGCTCACAATTTCAAAGCATTTACCCACAGTGGCTTTGGCCAAAGAAAATCTCAAGTAAGTGGCCTCGAGCCTCACTGTCAGCACCAGCCTTTGGGGACTTGCCCCATCCGTGGGACATCCCCTCCTGTGCCAGAGCAGGTCACACGCGAGCTCGGTGCGTCCAGACATCAGCTGCAGGACGCTCGGAGGCACAGACAGCAGGAGGCCGAGGCAGCAGATAGAACACGGCACGACACGACCCGCCCCAGCCTCCTGCTCCTCTTTGACCGGTCACTTAAACGCTGCAGCCGCTGAAAACCCGCCCAATCTTTCACAAGAGGCATTTCACACCCGCCCCCGCTGCTAAATAAAGCAGCCCCAGCCTTACTGCACCTCCCGGAGCGGTCCTGGGCACGGAGCAAGGTTAAATTCATCCCTGCACAATCAGCACCAGCAGCTTCTCCATCAGCGCTGGGGCTGCAGGCTGAGCCGGCCGTGCCACCACCAGCCCCAGGCTGGAGAGGAAAATAGAGGCAGACAGAGAATTTGGGTCTCTGTCGCTGCAGCTGGCGGAGGGGGAACATATGCACAAATATTTGTGCTCTCCTGCTCTTGGCAAGGCCTCTTTGTCCATTGCTGGCAGCTCTCAGGGTTTGGGAAAGGGCAAACGGGTCTGGCCAGCAGCCGCCTGCGGCAGCCCTCGGCACTGGGTATGGCAGCAAAGGTAAATCCCGAGGGATTGCTCAAGTCCTGTCCCCGAGCACGCAGCACTAAGTGACACTGGGCAGCTGCAGGCGCCAGAGCCAAGTGCTTGAAATTTATAGAGTGAAGAAAGAGTCAAAACTGGCACAAAACCCCCTGGGTTTCACCCTGTGCTCAAAGCCACGAGCAAGACCCGCATGAGACACCAGGACTGTGCCAGGGGAGCCAAGGGGCCAGTCTGAAACACAGCTGCAGTTTGGGATCACCTGCCCGTGATGGGTTTCTGGAGGGTGGGGGTCTTAGAAAACAGAGGTTCAGTAGCGCCCAGGCCCAGATAGATGAAAGGCTGTGCTATTCTTTGGATATACATTCATATGGAAACAAATTCTTTTTAAATGAAATATTAAATTAAAAAGTTCTCTTTCCACGAGCCTCAAAGCTGTTCGTTCAATCCTAAAGGAACCAACTCCCCACCAGGTTGTTGCACTCATTTGTAAATCACAGTTCTCCTCTAGATAATTTAAAAGACATTTTCCAAAGCAGAAGAGGCAATTAAAAAAAAAAATTAATCTCCAAACACAGCATTCTGACTCTTCCTGAAAACTTCACATTTCCAAAAGCCAAGGTAAAACACCGTGATCTTCCCAGTTGTTTCTCTCCCCCATTTTGTGCAATCACATGTAATTCCCGAGCTCTGCATGAGTTTGGGATGGGTGCCAGGCTCTGCAGCGCCAGCGCCGAGCACACGCAGCTGCCAGATCAGAGCCAGCCAGCACCCAGCAAAGCCGAGGGCAGGGAGCTCCTAAAGGGGTGAGGAAATGCTCTTTCCCTTTTTTCTGGGGTGTTTATCCCTGTGGGGTGAGCCAGGGAATTCCATTTGGGATGCAGAGGTGGCACAACAGATCCCATCAGGTGGTACCTGCTGCTCCAGGCTGCTCCAATGCAGCAGCTTGCAGAGGTTACACAGAAGGGGTGATTCCCACATGGAGCTGCTGTGGAACTTCCTAAACCCTTCCTGTTCACCCCTCTGCAATGCACAGGTGGCTCATGCACAGGTGAGGTGGAATAGCCAGGGAAGGTGAGGTGTGATCCAGGTCTCTGTGGGAACAGGAAACTCTTCCTGCTGTTAGAGCAGCCCGTGCCTCAAATCCAGTGCCGCTGAGATGGAAATTTGGCTGTCACCAGCTGTAAATGCCCATGGCAGGGAAAAATTATGAATGTGCTTCTGCAGCCAGCAGGAGGGCACTGCCCACCATGCCAGCACTTTGTGCTTCCCAACAAAGATGCTTTTTAAGAACTCCTTTTTAATTTCTCCCTTCCCCTTCATTCTGGATCCTGGATGATAAAAGACAAAGCAGCAAAACCTTCCCAGAACCCAGACCCAAGCAACCAGGATGCCCAAGCCCCTGCATCTCCCTGGATATCGGCAAGCAAGGTTCCAGTGTAAACTTTTGGCTCGGTTTATCAGGGCTCAAACTGTGCCTCTCCCCAGGGGATCTTCCACTTCTTCTCCATTAAGATAAAAAGGAGAAAAGTTTAAAAGCCCACTGTTTAACAAGGCAGCTGCAGGGAGGCTACTCAACTGATTGAGTTTTTACCTGGTCCTTACAGGCAAGCTCAAGTACTTAACATAGAAATGAGGTTTAGTCACAGCGAGGCATTTGGGATTAGAGTTGGCTGGAGAAACTCTGATGAAACCACATTCCTCCAGAATATGCACTCTTGTCAAAATTGAAATGCTTTGTGAGATTGAATAGGTTTAGCCAGAAGTTCATTTCCCAAAGAAAATCGGGGAGAGGTTGCAGGAAAATTTGTTGAATGGAAAAAGATGTTCTTTTTCTTTTGAGCCACGCTGAGGTGTATGTTGTTGAAGAGGTTGGGTTTTTTCTCTTTTTTTTTTCGTTGTTGTTTTGAGGGTTTATTTTTAAGTCATGCATTGCTCAGAGAGGAACCTGAAGAACTATTTTCTCTCTAATGACAAGTTTACCCAAACTCAGCAATTCCCCGCTCCCTGCTGGCTCAAAGGCTGGTAGCCCTGAAGACATTTATGGCTCTGCAAGAAATTCTTGCTATCAGACTCCAAGGACAGCACGACTCGATAAAGACAAGCTATCAAATCCCACCTGGAGTGCTCCTGGGGAGGGCAAGGGAAGCCAGGCAGGACCAGGGCAGGCAGCATAACTACAAACAGCATCAATGACCTTCACTAAGGTGAGTCCCCAGCAGCAATTGGAGATTTCTCACCCCAGCCCCACACCTTTTGAGGAGCATCGCCCCACTGGAAAAAAAAAGAAAAGGATGGAGAACTCCTCAGCATGGAAAAAATGGGTGAGTGACTTCCATATGGAATGACAGACCATGGGGGTTTCTGCAAACCTGTTGGTATCAATTTTCTAACTGCTCTTCTGCCAAAATCTGATGCTATTCATGTTAGATAAACCTGTTACTTGAGTCTCTTGGTAAAAGTTCACACTCTTGGGTCTGACAGGTAAAACCTCAGGGTCAGGGCCCCTCTGGGAGGTGAGGATCCACTCGGGTTTTAGGCTCTGGTTTGAGCATCAGTTGGGACCAGCAATGGCCTGGGCTTCTCCTGCTTTGAGACAGCATCCTGGAGCACCTGCTTAGCAGGTAGGGGAAGGAGCATTGGGATCTCACAGTGTTGGAGCCAGCAGCAGCTCCCAGAGCAGCCACAGGGATTTTGCACAGCCCTTCCCTGTGATCACACCCAAGGGGCTGCAGTCACCTCTGGGCTTATTTAGCATATGCCAACAGCTGCTCAGCTTCAGGAGGCAGGAACTCCAAACTCCCTTAGTTTGGCAGCAAGTTGGTGTCTTAGCAGGCCTGCCGGGAGCAGGTAGGCTCAGAGCACTTGTCCAAGGGTAGGCAGAGCTGCTGGATCCAGTCACAACAAGGGATCCCTCTTATAAATCAAGCTACAGCCCACAACATCTTCCCCAAGTTGCTGGGGGATGCCAGCTGTACAAGTGGATTTTGAAGAAACAATCAGCATCCCACAGTTCAAAGCAGCAAATTCACAGTTTTTCTCCAGCCCTGTTACAGCCATTCGAATGCAAGGAGGGCTTGTGCCTGACCTCAGGCTGGGGGTGTCCAGGAGCCCTCTGGCTACTGTCCCTGTAGCCCCAGCTGTGAGCAAAGCATCCAAACTGAGCAGTACTGGGAGGGGGGGCTTTGTTTTTGTTCTCCCTCCCCTTGCTTTGGGATGAGAGGAGCTTTATAAAAGACTTCCGTTTAATCTCCCTGCCAAGCAGACATCGCCGGCTCCTGCCGTCACATCGTGCTCGGGACACACACACACTTTTCTGCCCTGGCTTAAAAAGAACATTGTTTGCAGAACACAGCCAACAACACGTGAAAAGGAGAAGAGAAAAAAAAATTTAAAAAAAAAAAAGAAAGAAAAAAGGAGAGATCTGTGATGTTTGCTGGAAGAAAAACCCACTCATTTGTTTGGACAAGGATTCTCAGCACGTACAATCTCAGGAACAAAAGGAGATGCTTGTTCTCTGCTGTGTTTGTGGGAAGAGTCCTGTAAATATTATGGGGTGTTTGTGCTGTAGAGATGATCTCCAGCCCGCCCTCAGAAACTCCCAGCACCCCCAAAATCCCTGCTGAGGGGTCCAGCCCTCACACAGCCCCACAGATCTGGACCCTGAGCCCTTCCCTTTATATTCAGTAGCAGCCTGTTCCAACAGAAGTAACTGCAACAATGAAATTCCTTTGGGAAGAAGTTTTGGGAAGAAGCATGGCTCCATCTGACCTTGCTGGTACTCAACAAGATATAGGTCAAATATTTTAATTGCCAAGTCACTAATCCCCCACATGCAGCTCTCCAATATTTGCACATTGCTGCAGACTTACTGCCTTTGGGAGCCTCGGGGGGAAAGAAATAGCAGCTGGATTGATGGGGAAGCAATTCCTGCTGAAACACAGCGCTGGATACAACTGCTTGGGATGAATGACTGCAGGGAGAAGGGAGAGGAGCAGGGGGGAGTTGCTGCTCCACCAGCTGCATTTCCAGTTGGATTCAAAGCTCTTCCCACCTTCCCAAGACAGCATCCTTCAGCATCGGAGCGCCACTGTCCCAACGGCACAGGCAGCACATGAATACACCCCTCAAACCTCCCCCCTCTCATCGCTGTTCAGAAGCTCGGAGGAAGGCAGGGATTTCGTTTTGATGAGAAATCAAGAGGATGAAGCAGCGGCGGCGGCGCCGCGAGCGCCTGGAGCATCTCAGAGCCTGCAATGCAGCCACCTCCAGGCTGCAGCTCGCTGACACCTGAGATTCCTTAGGCAGGCACAGGACCAGCAATTGTCTCCGTGCTCCCCAAGGAATTTGAAGACACGGATTGTAATTACCCGTGATGGAATTTGACTCACGTTTTTTAAAAAAAAGAAATATGACAGAAGGAATGGCAGCTCCTGGGTCATGCAGGGATAAGGAGGAGGACCCTGAATTGGCAAGTTCAGACCTTGCCATCACCAGCTACCATGCTGCATAATCAAGTTCACAAGTCCATCATGGAAATCTTTAAATTAGCTCCATTTTCTACCCCTCGCTGCTGCTGGCATCCTGCTCCAGGAGTTGCCTCTTGAGGCTGCTCCACTCCAGCTGTGCCCACCTCAGGGTGGGCTTCCCCACATGCAGGGACACACAAAGCCCCACCTTGGGGCTGGCTTAGGCACAACCAGCATTAGCTCAGTGACAGCATCTCCAGGGAGGAAAGGAAATGGGGACAGGGGAGTGGGGTACGTGGCGCAGGAAACCTCACATTTTCAGGTCAGAATTAAAAAGGCCAATTATGTTATAAATTCTGAGGTACAGGAATGGTCTCGCTCCCTCAAACAGGGCTTAGCAAGACACAGCCCCAGCCCAGAGCAGCGACGTTGCTGCAGCCCTGAGCACAAATGGGAAATTCCGATGAAGACATCATTAAAATGGAGTGAGTTGGATGCTCTACCCCTGCGAATCCTGGACAAAAGATTTTCCAGATTACGTATGCACATTCCTTTCCCTGCTGTCCCATTAAAGAACACACAGTGCCCCTCTCCCAGAGCATCACACCAGGCATGCTAGAGGCAGGTTCAAAGCCTTGGGGCCCAGGGCTATCCAGGGTAGGAGAATTCCCTGGAGAAATAAAAGACTGTGGGGCTTTTCTCCCCCGTTTTCCCATTTTTCAGAGAGGATGTACCTTTGCTTTTACATGGCAGAGTGCAAGCTCAGGTTGTGACAGCAGCAGCCCATTGGATTTGATGCACAGCAAAAGGAGTTGGGTATTTTTCTTTGGCTGCTCCAGATACTTGAGACAGGACACTGTCCGCTGGGGCATCACATGGGCACACTTCATATTCAGCTTCTCTTTCACAAATAAGAAGAAAACTGTGATTTTCACTATTTCTCTTCCTTAGTCACACAGGAGAGCTACGCTCAGTTTTGGCAGCCAGGAGCACGGAAGAAGCTGTGGCTGCTGGGGTACAAGGCTCATCCCCTTTCTTTGCTCCATTTCCTCCACCTCTGGCCACTGGGAAGGAGTAGCTTGTGCAGCTGCTGCCCCAAGCACATCCCATGGAAAGCAGGGAACAGGTTACACACCTCTGGAGCAGTGCATGAAACTTCAGTGTGTCCCACAGGGACAATTATCAAGTGGGAGAGTCAGTCTTCCCAACCCAAAGCCATTAGTTACAAAACAGGGAAGAGGGCTTAAAGCTCTTATGTTTGAACATGTTAGCTCAGCCCTTTAGGGAACTCTTGATGTGCCAGAGCATCTAATCTCTGCAAATCACTTTTATTCAGCCTTGCTCTGGGTTTTCCTTTTTAATCAACTTAATCTTTATTCATGAGGTGTGTTACTGCATTACAGAAACGCCCAGATTCTGAGCATCAGGCTCAGGGAACGGAAATTGAGGAAACTTGGTGTTTGTTCCAACCAGGGCTTAAGGTCTGGAGCAATTTATCTGGACTTGTGGCAGGCCCTAGAACTCCTCCATGTCCCAGCAGGGAGGAGGAGGAGGGAAACAGCCCAAGTTCTGGGAGGACAAGCACTACACCCCGGGGCTGGCACGCGGTGAGCAGCACGTCTCATTGCTATATTTAATCAGAGAGGTCCCCACTCACCCAGCCTCAATGACAGAGCCTTTTTCTTACAAAAAAAAATTATAATAAAAGATTCTGTGAAATAAAAATAATAAATTAAAGGGATCAAAGAACCGAGAGGTGGGCAAGTGACAGCAACATGAAGCAAAGAATAAAGGGAGCGTTAATGGGATTTCAAGAGGAGAAGGAGGGCAGGAGGGAGGATTTGATCCCAGAGAGAGCAGAGAGCTGTGATGCCAGGACCTCATGACCTGTCCCACATGGGATCAGATACTTATCCTGATCCAGCCCTCCTCAGGCAGAGTCTCATGAGGCCTCTAAATGGGGATGTAGGCAGAGCACGGCTGGACAGGGCGGAGTTTGACAACCAGCACAAGCTCCTGGGAGCACACTGGGACACAGCAGTGCTGGCATTTCTGTTTTGGGAAGGCAGAAGTGTCTGCTTCCCTGGAACCCCATCATTTGGGGGTTGCTGAGAGGGGCTGTCTGAGCAGGACCCTATCCCCACAAATCAGCCTCAGAGCACCCCCAGTTTCCCCAGTGCAAAGAGCAGCTCTCAGCAGCCTGGAGTGCCCTCAGTCTCATCCTCTGAGGATCAGCTCCCCCCCATCATGATCCAAAGGAACTAATGGGATTGTAATTCTTCTAATGAGCTGTAATTAATTAATTACCCTGTTAGCACAAGAGCTTTACATTTTTTGGCAAGCACGTGCAATTTTGTAGCTAGAGGGAGGCTCTTCCCCAGCACCATCAGGCTCTGATCGAGGCTGCAGACGAGCTCATTCCCCTCCACTCCAATCTGACACAGTCCCCTTTGAGAAAGAACCTTGGAAGCAGCCACACAGCTCACAGTTCTCTCCCAAATTACTGACAACCAAGGCACAGACATTCATTCAGAGGGCTCACAGACATCTCCTCTGTCGAGGAGAACATCCATCCCCTCTGGCAAACCTTACCAGACAAACACACCATGGGCAGAGAGCAAGAGATACTGAGACCCTCTGTGGTCTCTGCAGAGCAGGAATAAAATGTGGGAAACTCCAGAAAGCACCAAGAATGAAGCAAGAGCAGTATCTGAGCTGTGTTGCTCAGCCCTGGGATGCTCAGATCCATGCTGCAGCCCCTTGCGTGCCCGGGATGCAGGATTGCACCCCTGCACAGCCACCACTTCTTCCTGCTTGGCTTCTCCATTACCTCCATGCTTAATAATTAAAGCATCAGTGTAAAGGCATTAAAATTTCAGGGACTGACACGTTCAGAGCAAGACAAAGGGCTCAGGGATAAGGCAAGTGCTGCTGCTGATTACCCCTCAACAGCTCAGTCCATGAGGAGCAGGTCCCTGCCCCTCTGCCTCCATGGAAATATCCTTTTCTCCTCACAAATCCTTTCTTTCCAGATCTGCTTTCCAAGAGCATCCACTCCAGACTGTAGGGGAGATTTGCTCATCATCAGGTGCCTCTAAAAAAATCCTAATAGAGGGGGGCTCTTCCCAGGGAGCGTGGCTTTTTATAGAGCGCCCGGCTTTGCGCGGAGCCAGCTCCGAGCAAGGGTTACGAGGTACCTTTGGCTGGCTGTGGAGGTGGAACAGGAGGGCTTTCTGCAGGAGCAGATGGAGCTGCCATGCCTGGGAGCCAGCCCAGCCCTGCTGCAGTGACAGACTGTCCCACGCCACCTCCCCCGAAGATGCTGCACTAAGACCCCCTTGCGGGAACTGGGGGAGGCTCCGAGGGGCTGAGCACAGGCACAGCTCATCCCATCACCACCAGACCCCACAGCAGGCAGCCCTTGCCCAGCATCCAACCCATCCTGCTTGTTTCCTCCTATTTATAACCAGCAGGCTGGGGAAGAGGATGCTTTTGCCCTCCTTAGGTTGAGCTAGGCAAGAGGATACCGTCTTGCCTCTAATAGTCACACCAATTAAGCTAATTGCATGCCCCTTAAAATAGCTGATGCTGCTTCTCTAATCACACAGCCCGGAGGTTCTGTGTCCCTCTGCATTTTGGGGGATATAAGCCCCTTGAGCCTAGGATGGAACCCCCCAGACAAAACTCTTTAGACACATTATTTGCTCCTAAAAAAACTCTGAATCCAACCGGAACCCATAAGGTCGGGAACAGAGCTCATCCTTCCATGGAGCAGCAGAGATTTGGGGCTGGTGGAGCCCTGCCCACGGGCTAGCAGGGCCAGGAGAGATTTGGGGCTGAGAATGCAGACAGGGGCGCTCAGACAGCCCCTTCCCTTCCTGCATGCCCCGCAGGAATGAAATGCAGTTTGCACTCGGGAGCCCGCGGGGCCAGGCTGGGGTTGGGTGCGCCAGGTCATCAATCCTCCCGTGACACCGCCCGGGCCCGGGCACAACGGAGCATTACCTTGATTAAAAGAGATGGGAGATGCAGCTCTTGGTCCCAGCAGCCTCCCAGGAGAGCCAGGCAGGACTGTCCCCTGTCACCAAATCACAGGGGACAGCAGGAGCCTGGTGGGTCCCCAGCCACCACTCCCAGGGACCGTCCCTCCTTCCCAGGCAGCCAAAGGTTGTTTGGCTCATTAATCCAGCATCTGCTCCTCTGAGGATGCTCCTGCCATTTCAAAGCTTCTCCTGGTTTGTCACCTGCCTTTTTGGGTGCTGCAGACACAAAAGACCCCGTTCTTTGTGCAATGCCAACAGGAGCAGCAGCACCCCTGGGTACAGCCCTGGACTGGATGTAATGGTGCCACAGGTCACCCTCTTCTTCTACCCCCAAGTCGTTGTCCCAGTTTCCAGCCTTGTTTCACCTCTTTTGTATTTCAAAGAGATTTTTGGAGGCGTTTCTTTCATGGCAATATTTTCACAGAATCCCGGAATGGTTTGGGTTTTGAGGGACCTTAAAGCTCATCTCGTTCCAAGCCCTGCCATGGGCAGGGACACCTTCCACTACCCCAGGCTGCTCCAAGCCCAATCCAGCCTGGCCTTGGACACTTCCAGGGGTAAAAATGTGATGCACAGGGATGTCCTGCTGCAAGGTCACTTTCTCCCAGACTGGCCCCATTTGTGCTGGTCCCTCCCCTTCACATCTCAGGAAGCTGCAGCCAATTCCCACAGGGACCTTTCCCAGGTCCCTTCTCCCACTTGTGTTGTTCTTGCACCTGCTTTAGTTTGCTGAACACTGAATATTTTATTTATTACCTCTCTGGAAAGTTACTGGGGAGATTTCCCAGAATAGGAAATAGTCAGAGCTGTGAGCTGCTCCTGGGGGTTGCAGCAAGCCTGGGGACAGTTCCAACCAGCTTTTTAGGCGCGCTTTTAATGTGCTTTTTATATCATCATTATCCCCTTTTGATTTGGGTCTTTGACCAAGCCATGACTTATGCTGCTTCAGTGGCACTGCCAAGATCATCCCAACCTTAGGGAAGCTGGTGATCCCTGGGGGCTTCTTGTCCACCCTCAATCCACCTCTGCTTTTTTGGGGATGTGGTGCTCATCCCCCAAGCATGGGGTGGCAGGACCCTCCGGAGGGCTGAGGACACCCAGCAGCAAGGATGGTTGCAGGGAGGAGAAGCGAGGCTCGTGTCCCTGAGCGTGGTGGCCCCACAGGCTGCCCAGGTTGCCCCAGTTCCGCATTCCAGGTGTCAGGATGATAAAGCCGAGCCCAGCTCGCCGGAGCAGGCACAGCCCCCGGCAGTTCCCGTAATTAATGGCACCGCCAGCACTTCCCTGCCGGGCCATGAATAAAACATCGCTGCTGAGGACCCAAACTTTGAAAAATCTCTCCTTTTTTCCCCCCGTTAATTATATTTGTCGGGACATTGTGCTTTTATTATTGTCTCCTCCTGCTTAATCTGGGCTGTGGAAGTGAGTTTGGGGCTGCTTCTTTCAGACTGGCGCCCTGTTTTCCCTGTTTGCCATCCCTTTTGCCAAGGGATGGCAAAACTGCCAGGGAGATTTCCCACTCCCCAAAATTCCCTTCCCTCCTTTGGAAAATGATTCACCCCTGCATCTTCAAACCTGTTGGATCTCTAGATTTGCTACAGCCATCGGGGTTCTTGGCATTTCTGGATCTTTCAGCATCCAAGAACCTCTCCTGGAAACCAACCTCTCCAGACCCTTTCCATCTTGCAAATGTTTTTGCTGCATATCCAGGCTATGGGCATGGAGCTCTCCATTTTCCTCGTGAAGATGGGACTGTACCTTGTCCCTGAGCCCCTTAGTCCAGAGAAGGAGGAGCAAGACAGAGGGACATGTAAACCAAGGGAGCCCAAACACTTTCAGATTAATTCATGGCATGATTTTCAGCACATCTCCCTGTCAAGGTTTCCCCATTTCTCTACAAAATCCTCAAAAGGCAGTGAAGGTTTCTCCCTGCCTGTCTTTGGCAGCAGATGCTCACAGGGCTGGGAACAGCTCAAGGGGAGAGAGGAGGCTGCTTCCAGCTCTGGGTCTCAAAGCAGACCCTGAACATTTTCCTTTTCCTGCCCACCCTGCCATGGTTTTGTTATGTATTTCCTCCATCCCAAAGAACAACTCATCATATCCATCCATGCTGTGCCTGCAGCATGCAAAGATTTGCACTCCTGAGTGATTTTTGGAGGCTGAGCCCATGTTTGTGCCACAAGCCAATCCCACTCCACAGCTCCTACAGGGACAGCTGCTCCCATCACTGCTTGGCTTGGGAATGGGAGCAATGTCTGAGCAGGAGAGGGATGTTGCCTGCACATATCCAAGTCTGAGCATCTCCCTCTGTGGAGAAGGGTGAAATTCCACCCTGGCTCTGCTGGCTCTGATCCAGGAGCTGCATTAGCAGGGCTTTGTCAGGTCAGAATCAGACTCAAAGCCAGTTACTGCTGTTGCAGAAGTGTCTCAGCCACCCAAAGTGCTGCAGGAGAGGATGATTCCCTGCCCTGGGAGCCCGGGCAGAGGCACCAGGAGCTGAGCTCAGGGCTGTGCCATGCTGGGACACTGCAGCACAGTCCCCTTGCAGGTGGCAACAGCCAGGACAAGCATTTCCACGATTCCCAGTTGGTTTTTAGCTGTGGTTCTGCAGGTGCTGTGGGGCTGGGTGCCACAGCTCTGCCCACACCATCCCCAGACGTGGGGGACTCCCAGCAGAGGCCAGGACTCTGGGACACAGCAATTTCCTGCCTGAGCAACAAGCTCTTTGCTGCTCACCAGATCCTCTGCCAGCCAATTTTCTCTCCCTGGGCTCCTTCCAGCTCGGCAGCCCAGCCCCAGCACGGCACAGGGATGCAGCCAGCAGCCAGCACATCCAACCTGTTTGGGATGGATGCAGCACTGGCTCAGCCCAGCCACCTCATCCTGCAAGGAGCCTTCTCCTTCCCTCTCATGTCCCAGGGGTGTGGTGGCCTCCTCTGCCTGTCCTGCAGGGCTTCTGTCTCCCTGAAAGTCCTAGAAATGTTCTGCTCTCAGCGAGATCTGTGCTGTACCTCTGACAAGCTGGAGTGGCAGGGCTTGAAGGGCTCTCAAAGGGAAGAAATTTCATCTCTAGCACTGGGAAACAGAGTTGTGTTCACTCGTACGTGCTAAGGAGGCTTCCTAGGTTTTTTAAGAGGGGTCCTGCAGAAGAAAAGGATCTTCTCATAGCTTGGTTGCCACAGTGAAAGCCTAAAGCAAATAAAGGAAATCGATTCCGCCAAGGTGGAGAGGAAGTAAGGAGAGAAAAATGTAATCACAACAGGACCACTAAAAACCCCCTGGTGCTCTGCAGCAAAGCAGAGATTAGCAGAGGGATTTGCTGCCATGCTGGAGGTTGGGACTCAGATCTGCTGCTGAGGTTTTGTATGGGCTTGGGTCAACAGCTTAATCTCACCCCATCCCATTTCCCTGTCTGGGAAGCAGGGACAGTCTTGATTGCCCAGAAAAAACAAAATCTCCATTTAGTGGTGGTTGTGAGGCCCTTTGAGGTCTCCCAAGGCAGGGAGAAGCCATAGGGAGGCAGAGTGGGGTGGTGGGGAACTGTGGATGTGATCTGTGCTGTTTCCTGCATCAAACTCTTCCCTCAGACCCTTTCATCAGCCTCCATGAATTGCTCATTTGATGCCTCCAGGATCTGCAGGAGCTCCTGGCTCCCCCAGCCCCCTGAGACATCAATCCCCTGCAAAACCAGACTCATGCCATACACCAAAGCCAATTCCCTCTTGAGCCAGGGATTTTTATAAAGGCAGTGAGATCAGAACCTCTAAATAAAGGCAAAGCATACACAGGGCATATGAGATGGGTCTGTGCAAAACTGGACCGTGTGATGGCCAAGGCCTCACTTCCAGTGGGATCAAGGTGAATCCTCGGACCTTGGAGGTCCCAGGGCACCTCCCTTCATCTCCACAGAGATGGAAATCAGCCTTCCCCACCCCCTGGAGCCATGGCAAGGACTGGGCTTTGCTGGGCACTGGTACCAGGAGGCATCAGGCTTTCCCAAGCTCTCCTAGCACAAATAAAAAAGAGGGATTTGAACCAGCCAGCAAAGATGGACCCGAAGCAATCCCAGAGGGAGAATATTTTTATAAGCCAGGGCTATAAGAGAAAGGGCAGGAAACCTGACCCACCACAAATCACTCTCCTGTCACTTGCTGTAATCTAGAAATGCTCTATTAAAAACAAAAGCAGCCCCAGCTGCCGGCAGTGAAAGAGAATTGAGGCCAGGGAGGAGGGCAGCTCGGGTTGGGATCTGGCTGCCAGGTAGGTGGAAGTCTCTGAGGCTGGGAAACGCTGCTCTGCTCTCCTGTGGTTTATAAATAAATGGAGCTGCCTGTCTCCGTGGCATCTGTCGCCTGCAGCCAGCACATGTAGGTGGGGGAGACATCTCCCTCCCTAATGCTGTCTGGGCCCAGTCACAAAAGGGCTCAGGACACAGCTCCATGTTCCCAGTTTGTCCCCAGAGATGCACTCCCCAGGCAGGGCAGGTGCAGGCAGGGCCCTGAGTTCTCAGTGAATTGGACCCAGTGCTAAGGGGGTTGGGAAGTCGCCTCCTCTTCCTTCAGCTGTGGCCACGGTGCTGTGAGTCCCTGTGGCCACCACTGCAGCAAAAAACATCAGCTAGCAGTGACTCACCTGAAAAATGAGGTTCTGGGGCAACAGGAGCACCTTGCCAATTCAGCACAAACTGAGGCAATAATTACCACGGGAGCAAAAATAATTTAAGGGTATTGAAGTACTTGAGGGCTTCCAAAAGGTTTTTTTCCTTGGGGGATGCAGATTCCAGAGGTTTTCCAGGTGAAGTCTTCGGCCTCATTTTAACATTTTCCATGTCCAAACTCGGCTGCTCTGATCACAGGGCCTGGAGCAGCTCAAGAGGAGTCAAGAAGAACCTGAGAGAGGAGTGGGAGTCTCCTCCCTCCCTCCCTCCATCCCTGGTTCCCTCAGGGTTTCACAACCACAAAACTTACTTTCTCATGTCTCTCTCCCTCCACAAAACAAAATTACCTGGAGCACCTTCATCTCCAAGCACTGGTCAAAAGACCTGGTGATCCCAGGCATCTCCTGGACACAGGAAAAGCCCGGAGCAGGGGGTGGAGAGGTGCCCCCACCCCAGCCCCCTGCTGCACCCTCCTCTGAGGCTGGTGCACACCAGCTTGCTCAAACAAAGCCCATCTGTGCAGATTAATTACCAGACAATGTTTGCTCTGTTGCAGAAGCTGATTGGGTGATGAAAGTTTAAACAGGATGGAGAAGGGAGAAGGGAGCACGGTGTCCTAGGGATGAAACACAGCCTCGTGGGTCCCACCCAGAGTCAGGTCCCCATGGCAGCACCCCTTGAACCCAGGACACTGTGAGCACCTCACTGGCACAGACACACAGGTTGGCATCCCCAGAGAGCCACCAGCCCCAGGACAACCTGCCCTGCAGGTCACAGGAGACACAAAATGACCTGTCCATACACTAAGGACAAAATCCCTGTCAGTGTCCAAAAGTCCAGGGAGTCCTGTCAGAGACAGCCCCCAGGAACATGCATGGAAAAGCCTGTGGTGAGATGGGGAAGGACAGAGCAAGGAAATCCCTTTGCAGAAACAGTTCCTGCAAAAACAGACACCTGCTCTGGCCTTGCTGCCCAGCTGGGAAGAAAAACCCTGCTTGGGGCTGGAGCACATTACTGCACCCTGATCTAGACCAGGAAACCACCCAGGGTCCCCTCAAGCACCAAGATAAACCCCCAGGCCACCACATCCACTCTTCCCTTCACTGCTAGGGACAGATGAGGAGCCCAGGCCTGGAGAAAAACACCCAGATTTCCTCCTGACCCTTCCAGGTCCCTTGGGAGATGGCTGGTTCATCCCCTGAGCCTCTAGAACACTTCCAGCAGATGTGGGCTGCTGTTGATCACTGCTTTGAACCTCCAAATGACCCTTCCTGGCAATCAAGGAGCCTTCTGGACCTCAGTGGGAGGCAAAACAAGGCTGGAGCAGCTGCATTCTCTCACCCATCCCATCCTATCCCATCCCAACTCAACCCCCAGACTCACACTCACTCAGCTCCTGAGATGGCTCCTGGAGCTCTCCTCTCGCTCCTACCTCCCAAGCACCGGTGGAGGAAGAACTCACCTCCCTGGAGCCAGCCCTCACCACCTTCTGCTGCTGCCAGAGCCCAGAGGAGACCACCACATCTCCATTCCTCCCACGGGAGAGGCTGAGGAGCCGGGGAACATCAGCAGCTCAGAGAGGAAGTTTCCCCAGGGATGGAGCAGGGAAAGGAGTGGGGAAGGAGGAGAACCTGCCTCCAAGCCAGCAGCGCTTGCTCAACCACTGGTCAGTGGCCCCACAGGAAACACCTGGTCATGCTCACCTGGAAAGACACGTTCCTAGTGAGGCAAGGCTGTCCACGGGCAGGGAGTGGATGGGAGGCTGCAGGAGATCCACCCCTTGGCACAGGCAATCTCCTCTTGGCCACAGCTAGTGAGGAGAGGAGGCTGCCAGCAAGTCCTTTGTGCAGGATGGGCTCTGCTGTGGTCATTCCTAAAGGTCAAAGGGCTTTCTTATCCACGACTGACCCAGCCTGGGCTTGCTCTGGTGTCTGACATTCTAACACACCTTCATGCCCCTCAGTTTAATTTTGGACTGAAGTGGGAGGTCACACATGAGGCTTTTGGAGAAATGCTTCTCCCTACCCATTCCTGAGCTTCTCCAGGAGCAGGATCTGCAGGTTCACAGCGTGCTCCAAGTCCAAGGTATGGCAGGTTAAAGCCAACAGCTAGGCTGAAAAAGGGGTAGACGTGTTCAAGGGCACGTTGGACAGGGCTTGGAGCAACCTGGGACAGTGGAAGGTGTCCCTGCCCATGGCAGGGGGTGGGAACGAGATGATCCTTGGGATCCCTTCCAGCCCAAACCATTCTGTGGTTAATCCAGTTGCTCTAAAGTTTGTTTGACCTTTAGGGTGTGGACAAATCCTGGGAGTGTCAGGAGGCGGAGGTAAGTGTTAGAAAGGACCCCAGGTATCCACCTGGATACCTCAGCACTAGAGAATCTCCCAAGGGAGCTGGCTGGAGACATCACAAAGGACAGGGGACAGCAGAAACCTGGAGCAGGAGACTGGGACAACATCATAGCCAAAGGAGGTCTTGTCTGCTTTGTGGAGAACAGCCCAAACCTGCCTGTCATGGCAGAGCTGCTGGATGACAAGGAGTAGCCATCCAGGCTTGTCCCAGCATGGAGCTCTTCCATGGCCACGTCCTTGCTGCCAGCTCTCATAAACAGGGACTGGATGTGGCTGCCCTGCTCCAGGACACAACACCCACAGCTCCACAGCTCTGCCATGGAAGCACTGGGCATGGTAGAAGGCTCCATTCTCAGGCAGGAGAAGGTTACTCAGAGTAAAAGGATGTGCTCGTGTGTCATATAAACAAACACCGCGTCCTCCTCCCACCACAGCCCCCACAGAGCCGGGCGGGATCTCCAGTGCTCACCACAGCCACGCCAGCCTTTCCCATCACACCCCTCCCAGGCGGCTCCACCACATCCCTCAGAGCAGGGCCATGGGCTGGAGGAGAGGATGGACGTGTCAGGAGCCATCCCATCCTCAAGGGATGGCTTCTCTCAGCTGGCACCAGCCTTACCTTGTGACACGGCACACGCCATCCTGTCCCCTGCTGCGCCGTGACGGTGGCAGATGCTCAGAGCAAAGCAGCACAGCTCCACTCTCATCAGGGACACAAAGTCCCTGCCCATGATGAGGGGGTTGGGACTGGATGATCTTTAAGGTCCTTCCAACCCAAACCATTCCATGATTCTGTGACTCAAAGCCATTTTCCAAAGGCTGGTCTCACCCTCTCAGGTGTTGGGTACCTTCCATGCCCAGACCTCTCTTCAGATGCTGTCTCAAACAGCTTCTGGGTGGTTGATCAAGGCCCAGATCATTTGCCTTCCCACACCTCCTTGAGGCCACATGTCTGCTCTGGTGCAGAGCCTGGCTGCTCCAGGCTCAGGAGGGCTGAGACATTAAGTGGGAAAACGCTGATTTTTCAAGGGAACAGCAACACAGGTGAAGCAAAGCCCAACCTGGGAGAGCTGCAGCTCAAACCAAGCCAGGAAGTATTTCTTTCCAGCCACACATGAGGGAAGGGGAGGATGAGAACCAGGTGGAGCTCAGGATGAAGCATCATCTGCTGCTTTGCAGGATGTCACCAGTTTTCAGAGCCCTGAAATGGGGATCTCTCATTTGTAAACACACAAGGGTGTCCGGTGAAATCAAAGGGCTGTGGGCTCAGGGTGAAACACTCCCATAGCCATGAGTCAATCCGTAGCGTTGCTGTGGACAGGAAGCTGGTGAGTCACGGAGCACAGCCAGGCTGGAGGCGACCACCCAGAACATCTCTGTTATTTATAGCCACAACACAGAGACCCCAGCAGCTGCCCCCAGGCAGGGACAACACCGTGCATTCCCATCTCTTCACCTCCTGGGCATCTCCTGGGTTCCCAGCCTGGATTCCCAACCCAGAGCTGGGTTCCTTGTGTGCTGGATGTGTCTCCTTCACCCAGCTATCACTTTGCATCCAACAGCCAGTCTGTGCTAAAGCCATTTGGAAGAACAAACACAGAGTTTGCAGAGAGATTTCTTACATAATTTATCTGCAAATCAAGTGGTGCTAAGGAGATGCAGGAACTCTTGGGTAAAGCCTCTCTTCTATCTTGAAGGTTTGGCTTTGCTGGCTTTGCCAGCCACACCCCACCTGCATGGCTGAGGACTTTCCTCCCCACTCCACAGCTAGCCTTCATCCTCAGGCTCATCCTCCATCCCCCTGTGCACCCTCATTTGAGACATTTGGGCTGTGCCTCACCAACAGGGACAGAGCAGCTGCGAGCACAGCATGCAGAGCTGGGGGCCAGCAGCAGAGCTTGCCAAGAGATCCGAGGAAGGGCTGGTTGTGAGGAGCTGCCCTTTGCTTGGTGCCTCCCTTCCGACTGCGCAGTGCACTCAGCCAAATACCATTAAAGGTTTATCCACACGCTGATCAACCGATTTGCCTTCAAAGCTGGAGCGAGGTCGGTGTCCATGGGGAGAGGTGGTGGATGTTGCCCCATCCTCCAAAACAAGAGAGGATGTGCAGGCACCCTGAGCTCGCTTGGCTGCGGAGATTGGCGAGGCTGTTCTGGAAAGGAGCGGCGATGCCTTCAAAGTGGAGAATGGGTTGATAGGAGGGGAGTGGGGAGAGACATTTTAGCTCCTACCGGGTAATTATCACCCGTGGAAAGATGAGGAGTTAGCTGGTGGGAGGGAAATTACAACCTATCATAAAACCAATCTCTCCCAAATCCAGTCTCTTCGGTGCTCAGGAGTGTTTGGTCTGGTTCCAAGGCTCGGCTTCTGGAGGAGTTTGGAGAAGTCCCTCGACAGAGCTCCAACCCTCTGCAAAGCAGACACCACATCCCTTTTGTTCGGAGGAGCACAAAAACGGGGGGCGCGTCAGGCGAGGGGCTGAAGGAAAACAAACGGCTTCATTCAGGAGAACCAGTCCTGGTGAGATGAGAAGGGACTTAATTACAGTAAGTCCCTTTACAGCAAAACTGCCAGGTGCTAAAAGACTTTTTAATTTAGCAGAGAAAGGCAGATCAACGCCAAGCATCTGGAAGCTGAAGAAGGAGAAAATCCAATTAAAAATCAGGCAATGCTGCGAGTAGAACAAGCTATGAAGTGATGGATTATTCATTCCACGATGTCTTCAGTTCAAGAGAGGGGTAGAATAAATCGATCCTTCCAGCACTATGTCTGTTGATGACGAGCACTCCAGCCTAACTTTTGGGAGCGTGCACATTCCGCTGTGAGAGGCAGGCCCCCACTCTGGCAAACTGCAAAGTTCCCATGGATGATGGAGGACAATCCATCAGCCCTACTAGGTAAGTTGTTTTATGCTTGGAGGCATTAATAACCCAGAACTAGCAGCCAACTCCATGGAAACCAACTGGTAGTCAGTGACAGGTTCTCCTGTTGCTATAGGAACAGGGCCCAAACAAATAAAAATTACCTATAATTTCTCCTCCCCAAAGTTCTCCCACATTACATTTCCATAGCAACAAATTAGCTCATTATTGATCTGAACCAAACCAGTGGAGATGTGAACCCAGCCATGGACCAGGAAGTGCCCAGCTCCATCCTCTCGTGGTGAGCTGTGATGAGCCTTTAGGATGATTTATGTTGGGTTTGAGAGGAAAGGCTTGAACGCAAGGAGCTGGGGATCTCAGGGTTGGATTCCTCCATGCCTTCCCCAGGATACCTCTGACACAAATATCACTTGGTCCCTTCTATTTCTAACTGTCACCTTACACCTCAGTTTCTTTCCCTCATCATTCCTTTCCAGACTCCTCCTGTCTCCTCCAAGCCCAGAGTTGCTCTGTTGGACACCTGCTTGTCTTGGCAATGTTCCCTCATCCTTCTGGCCAGGATATTTGAGTCTCTTGGCTTGTTGCTCTCTCTCCTGGACCAAGTCAACACACTGCAGGGTCCCTGCAGGAGTCTCTCTTTCCTCATGTACACTTACAATTACAGCCCTCCATCCTCTTCTGGCAGTTCACTGTCATAGATCTCTTCTGTCTCCACCTCTGGAAGTGTTCAAAGACAGATTGGATGTGGTTTGGAGCAAAGTGATCTAGTGGAAGTTGTCCTGGGGTTGGAAGTGAATGATCTCGAAGATCTCTTCCAACCCAAACCATTCTGGGATTCTCTGATCTGAGGAGACTGGGTGCATTAAACCACAGGGCTGTACCAGGCAAACAGCAACGACATAAATTAGCCACAGCCACCTGCTCAATGGGAAAAACTGCTGTAACACCTAAACTAAGGGGAACAGAGCTGTGGAAGGTCGAGTTCAGGCAGAGCAGGTCCACCAAGCCTCTGTCCTGGGAAGCTGCAAACTCAGTGCAAGGCTGGCGGTCTCATGCAATGGCAGCACCACATCACAGCACTACAGGGATCAGGGTTGGGTTGTGGACCCTCATTTTCTCTACCCCATATGCCCTGGGGTCAGCAGCACTGGAGCTGGGATGGGGGACACGTGTCCCTCCAGCATCTCTGCGGGAGACGCTGAGGTCAGGGTGGAGGGTATTGTTTTCATCCCAATCTGGGGGGCAATTCCTGGTGTCTCAGCACATCCAAGGCCTTCCCTGCCATGCCCAAGCCCCTGCCAAGGACCAAGGGATGGAGGAGAGGCTGCTGCTTGCTCTTCCCCTCCTGTTTTGTTACCCCAAAATCACACACACAACGAACACCCCATGAAGCGCTGACAGAAAGGCGTCTGGAGCAGGGGGCAGCACGGCTCTGCGTGGAATATCCCCCCCATCCCAGGGGAACCAGGACACAGGGAATATTTCTCTCCCTGTCCTGAGGACTCCTGACCCTCAGGAAAGCTCTCCTTTCAACCTCTGTCCATGGAGAAAGCTTCCAGAGCTTTCTGAGGGGTTGGAAACAACCCCAGTGTGAATTAGAGAGGAGTAGAGTTGGTAGCTATTGCTTAGTGAAAATGAATTCTTTAGGTTTTATGTACTGTGAATGTGAGTGAGGGGTCACGATGGAGGACTGTGGGTGTTGCCTCAGTTTCCCTTCTTCTCCTTCCCTCACTCCATTTTCTGTAGTGTTAAGAGCACAATCTCATTGGGCAGAGTTTGCTGCAGTGCCATGTTGTGTGAATAGATTGATAACCAGTTATTGGTAGCACAGCAATAACAATACACATTTAGAATACATAGAGTTAAATAATTGGGTTGTTTGTTTTGTATCTAAGGGGACATTTTGTCTCCTTGAAGGGAGAATCACCTGGTGTTTGTACGAGAGCAGAGCCTGCACCATCCATGGCTCAGAACTTATGGTAAGATACAACAAACAATCCCTGAAGAGCAAAAAGAAGTTCCTCAGCTTCATTCAAAAAGAAAAAAAAAGAACTCAGGGCGTTGGCCTGGTTAGGCCAGCCCACATGTTGGGAATGCACATGCACTTCCAGTTGAATTCATGTAAATCACACGTGAATCCCCATAATTAATTGCTGCCATCAGCCACCACACACGTGTGTGAGCCATGGCAGATGTGCAGGGAGCTGAGCCACATCCTTGCACAGACCCCAGGCAGGTGGGGATGGGGCCAAACTGGGTCCCAGGAGTGCTGGGAGATGCTGGATTTGCTCCAGCTCGCAGCAAGGTGGAAGGCTTTGCCAAGGAAATCACCTTTCTTTAACCAAAACCAACACAACCTGCAGGGTTCAGCCCCCACTGAGACATTCAGTTAATCCCCAAAACGAGACCTGACCCCGGAGTGGAGGGAGCCTGGCTGCTGTGTCACTTCCCTGGTGTCTCCTAAGGACCAAGAGGCATCACACAAGCCCCTGTCTCTCCTCCCTCCTCCACCAGCCCAAGGGAATCTGATTATCAGCGAGATCTCTGCCACCGTCAGATGTGATCAAAACCACAATTCAATTAAATTTGATTGGATTGAAAGCAGAGGGTTTCAAGGAGACAGGCAGGCACACCCAGAGCGGGATGCCATTCCCCAGGAAAGCAGCCTGGGATCTGTAGGATTTGCAGGATGGTCACAGCTGGAGGAAAAGCCAGGATGCAGCTCTGACCCCGGGATGAACTCCATCCTTTGGGGACAGGAATGACTTTGCCAAGTCACTCATCCTCTTTCTGAAGGATCCTGGATAGAGTAAGGTGAGCCCAGCCTCCTGAAGAGGCTTTTAATTCTTTCTCATCTTCTGAAATCAAATAAAATTCCAAATGAGAAACTTTGTCATCTGAGCAACAGAAGAGAGGGGGGGGGGAAAAAACCAGCCAACCAAACATGCCTGGAGATGAAAGGGAATTGTAGATGGATATTTCATCTCTTGCTCTTGTAAGGAACGTGAACATAAGAAAAAAAAGGGGGAGAAACAAACAAAAAAACCCAGACACGGTTAATGAGCTTTGCATTTAAATGTGCCACCAATGTCACTGCGCAGACAATTCCTCCAAGGTCCCACGTTCCTGCTCACCCCAGACAATGGGTGTGGGACAGCCTTGGAGAAAACACTGGGTGAGATTAAATTCCACTAGCGTTTACTAAATAAAAAATGCATTTTGAGAAATCAGGAAAAAGTTTGTTAAATATTTTAGTACATCTGGTCTCCCCACCCGTACGCGGCCTTACAAAATGTTTTGCATATTTATTTTAGCATGCACTAGATTTATTTAAAAATAGCATCACCAGCACTGGAAACAGCCCACTTGCTTTTCATCTAGATCTTTGCATTGAATCAATGAATCCAAAATTAAACAAGGTTGGTTGAACTAAATCTATACAAGGACCTATTTGCTGATCAATACAGGAATGGATGCCTTGGGATCTCTTTGCTATGTGAAATATGAGGACTTACTAGAGAGAAATTGCTTTTGTTATTATATTAAAAAAAAAATCAGATTTAATCTCCCCACATAAAAAAATTATTTATCAGAGAGGTGCTTGGTCCTAAATAATTCATGTGGTTGTATAGTACCCAGAAGACAGAAGACTCCTGTCTTCCATTCCTAATGAGAGGGAAAAACACCTCAAATACTTTTCTTGGATTCACTTTCATCACTGCAGGGAGATTAAATTCTACTTGGCTTTTAGAGGGTGTCTTCCCCCAGGGGAGGAGAGCCCCCCAAATCACAGGGAAACCACAACGTGCTGTGTGTGGAAGGAAAAGAGCTTCAGACACGTCTGGAGGCCAAATTTTAATTACCAGTAAGAGACACCTGGCTCTGGTGTTGAGGTTCAAGGTATGACTTTGGTGACCAAGGAGCCAGAAGAAAGAAGAGTCTCCTGAAGAAGCCATCTCAATATAAACAATACAGTTTTTTATATTATATATACATTGGCCATAATATATATTCAGCCTCTCCAAAACAGGGAAAAACCATCCTGGGGGCACTGAGCATTGAGCCCCCAGCAAAGCAGAGGTGGAAGAAAGTCTCCTCTGGCCACAAATAGGAACAGAATTGGGGCTGAAGTGCGTGAGTTTGGGGGGGGGAAAAAAATAGTGATTGGCCTTTTAGCCCATCTCAGGCACAAAATTTGGGGCTGGCTTTGGGAAGTGCCTCGCATGGCTGCTTGCTCAGCCAGGTCCTCTTCTCCTAAGCCTGCTGCAGGAATTGATCCACCGAGGGCTGTACCTGCTCTGCTCTGAATAAATCTGCATATCAGCCTCTCCCATGAATGAAAAATGCATGCATCAGTAAATCTGAGGTGAAATAATACATCTGTTGTCAGCAGCCTTTTCTTTTTTTTTTTCACTTTTCTCTTCCACAAGATCCATTAAGAGACACATCAGCTGGGATAAAGTTGACACGACCAGCTCACTAATTGTTCCCGAGCCTCCCTGCTTCTTTGACGATGAATTGCTGCAGAAACGCCCTCCCAGGCAGGCAGGGAGGGGTAAAGTCACCTCCCTGGGCTAATTCTGGGAGAAAACACGAGGAGCTTGCAGAGGCCACGGCAGGAAATGTCCCCAAGCTGAATGGGGTCACCGGGGTGGCAGGGTGTCGGTAGAGGACACAAAATAGAAGTGTGGAGTTGCAATTATAACAGCGAGGTTTTGATCCCAGATGAGGCAGGAAGCCTTTATTTCGGGGTTTTGAAACCCTTTTTATAAGGTGTTTTTATAATCTGTTAACATGATTGGTCAAAGGAAACTTTTTTCCAAAAGGAAAGAGGTTTTGGTCCCATTGGTGGAACAAGAGAAAAGCACATTCAGAACGGCTGTGTGACATTGTTCTGAGAACCAAAACCTATTTACAAAAAACACTCCTTGAGAAAGAATTTTCCTCAAAGATTTTCCCTCGGGAACAGATCAGCCACTGCCAGGCTGAAAAACTCTCTCAGAAAATCCTGGCCACAGCAGGGGGGTCCCACGAGCCCTGTGAGGTGCCTGCAATGGATTCAGGTCCTGCAAGGCTTCCACTGAAGGAGAGGAGGAATGAGAAACAGCTGCCCCTGGCCAGACACATCGTGGGCAAAGCTAAAGGAACAATCCCAGCCCCAGCTTCACCTTCATCCACCTGCACCATCCATCCCTTCTCCACATCAGGAGCTGGGAAAACCCAAAAAGAGTTTGGTCTGGTTGTGCCCAGGCCATTTGCATCCCCACCAGAAGGGCTCCAGGGTGGGAAGGATGCAGAGGGACTCAGTGCTTGGGCCTCACTCACAGCTCAGATGATTTCAGCCCTTGGCACAGGCAGAGCAAGGCTGGTCCCAGCAGCCAGGTCCCCTCGGGATGCCAGGTGGGGCGGTGACAATGCCAGTCCCTGCACTGTCCCTGTCCTGTCCCTGCGTGGCCCACAGACAGCTTGCAACACACCCAAGCACGCTGCAAAGAGACAACAGCTGCTTCCTGCTGGCCCAGATCGAGGATTTTAATTAAGGAGAAGATTTGGGGGAATAAAGGGGAAGATCTCTCTCGAAGCTGTAATTAAAGAAACTCAGGGTGGGGCAGGATGATGGAGAAAGGGCACGTCCTGCTGCTGCTGGGGCTCAGGGAGGGCAGTGAAAGGGGAGTGGAGACCCCCATCAAGGCCCTGTGGGGCTGGCATTGCCCCCTTCCCCCAGGAGAAGGATTCCCCAAATGCAGGTCACAGAGGTTGCTCTGCACACCTAAAAACAACCTTCCAGTCTTGGCTGAGGCTCCCCACAGGGCAGTCAGGTGTTCCAGCCTACAGCAAACTCATTTTCCTCTGGATTCCACTCTGAGTTATGGCAAAGGTGAGGGAGAGGCTGGAGGGTCCTCGCAGCTGAAGGTCCTGACCCCAGCTCTTCCCCTCTGAGACAGAAAGGGCCAGGTCAGAGCCCAGAAAACCTTTGGGGAGCAGGGTGCAGGCACCAGATCACTTTTGGGCCGTTTGGAGAGGTTCCTGAAGAGAGGCACGAAGTAAGTTTTTTTGGAACTCCCACAGCCCCTGCGAAGAACGCTGGGGTGGGAAGACAAGCTGAAGGCACCGCTGCCTGAGAAACCCCAGCGCCACCCCTACACCTGACACCAGCACAGCCCTGGGAGCCACCAGCACCTCTGCACCTTCCCCCAGGCTCCCAAAATTCCGCCCAACAACGCTGCTGCCGATCACTCCCGCCCGGCTTTGTCGGGTCGGTGCCCGGAGCTGCGCAGAGCTCCGGGATTCTCGGCAGCTGCTGGGTATTTACATATATATATATATACACACATATGCTGGGTGTACAGAGCCATTCCGAGCCTGCGAGGGCGGCGGGCACGGAGCATCCCTGGGGCTCCGGGGATGGGGCAGCAGCAAGGAGCCGAACACCTCCTGCCACAGCCAGGGCCCCCCATGCACAGGCACATCCTGGGGCCCCTCAGGACCATTCATCAGCTCCTCACTGCCGGCACGGAACGGGACCTGTTGCAGGCGGTGATGCTCTGCAGAGCCTGTGCAGAGGGTCGGGGTGACCTGGGAAACGCTAATTAATTAATTGCCTCACTGAGCGGAGCAGTGGTGCTCAGAGCAGCCGCACAACATCCGTGGAATTTGGGGCAGCTTCGGACCCAAGCCAGAGCTTTTGTCCGAAACCTCGGGGTTTATTTATGAAATCCCAGCTTCAGTCGGAGGAGAGGAGTGTATCACTCGAGGAGAAAACAATCGGCCCTGCGCGGGGAGCAACACTGAGGAAAACACAGCTGATATCAAGGTAGCATCTTTGGCCCATCAAGGTTTCTGTCTCCTCCTCCACCCCGAGCTGCTCTGAGATGTAAATCGAGTGCAAAAGCCACCGTGGCTCCCCAGGCTCCTCTCAGCCCCCTGCCCACGTGCCTGCAGCGCCCGGCGTCTGGAAATAAAACAGCCTGTTCCAGCTCCGCTTGGCATTTCCAGAAAGGTTAACGCAGCATGCGAGGGGCCAGAGCCGCCGCTCGCGGGGCTGGAAAGGCTCCCGGCAAACCCGCCGGGGGACCGGGGCTCCCTGCCTGGCAGGCGACCTCCCCGGTCACCCCCGAAGTGCTGGCGTCAAGCTTTGATATTTTCAGGCTTTGCGCTGCTGAGGCTTCCTTCTCCCACCCCCACGTTCCCCTACCAGGATTCCCGCCTCTGAAAAATCAGTAGGAGCTTCAAGCTGAGAGGGAAGGGTGGAGGCTGACATTGGCTGGGCAAGGCAGGAGTTTTCCCCCCTGGTTTGGGGATCCAGCAGAAATCACCCCGGTTTTCCAGCACCCCATCGATGGGGAGTTGCTGTTGGTCCTGTGCAGTTCCCAGGGGATGGAGCAGCAAAGCAGCTGCGCATGGACCAGTGGCACAACTCACTTTATACACACACTTTGGGGCTGGATGTGCAAACCAGGCTGCTGGGACAGGCAGAAAGAGCTTGGAGATGCTTTGTCCAAGCCAGCAGTAAAAACAAAGCAGAAACTCAGACTTAATGATGACCAGTTATCAGAGGGGAAAAAGGCAGGGCAGAAAAACTCCTGGATACCAGTGGTTAAATCAGAATTTGAGCTCTCCTCACCTCAAAACAAGCCACATACACTTCTGTTTGGAGAGGAGAGCTAGGAGACATCACCAGCAGCTCCTCATGGGCAGCAAAGACTTCTCCAGCCATTGCACCTCACTTAAATTTCCTCCCAGCTGGGCTGCCCTGGTTCCTCTGGGTGCCAGCTGAAACGATTTTAGAGCCTCTGGCTGGGCCAGGAAAGGCTGATCCATATTCCTGAGGCCTCATTGCCATTCTGCAGCTTCAGCTCATTAGTGCTTAGGTGCTACAAGATCTTTGGAAGTTTCTGGATGAGGCAGCTATTAGGGAAGGATTGAACACGTCTCGTACAAACCCCTGGCCTGGGTGAACTCACTAATTTGCACTATCGAGCGACAAGGTGCCCACAGGCCACCTGAACCAAAAAAAACCTGTCCTAGATACAGGCTCAGCCACCGTCTGGAAAAAAAAAAAAAGAAAAAGAAAAAAATAAATAAAAAGAAAAAAGAAATGAAGAAAAATTAAGCAAAATAAATAACCCTCAGCCCCAGAAAACTGGCTGCATCATCACACCCCCTGCTAATCCATTAGCCAGACCTCCTCCGCACACAGCTCTTAGGAACAGCGTGAGCTCCAGCTCAGGAGCTCCTGGAGAGAACCACCGTAGAATGGAAGCACAGAACGGTTTGGGTTGGAAGGGACCTTTAAAGATCACCCAGTTTCAACCCCTGCCATGAGCAGGGACACCTTCCACTATCCCAGGATGCTCCAAGCCCCATCCAACCTGGCCTTGGACACTTCCAGGGATGGAGCAGCCACAGCTTCTCTGGGCAGCCTGTGCCAGGGTGTCACCACCTCCACAGCCAAGAATTTTTTGGTGTATCAAACCTTTATTTTCCCCCTTTCAGTTTGAACCTGTTACTCCTTGTCCTACCACTACAGTTCCAGATGAACCACCCCTGCAAGGGGCCAGTATGACCAGTACAAACACCTGCACTGTACTGGGGGAGCACATTGGGGTCTGCCCTTTCAGAGGGACTGCTTGTGTCATCAATAGGTGAGGTTTTGTAAAGGGAAGGCCTGGTTGCATGGCTCCAGGCTTTACCTAGGCTAAAGAGAAGGGAACTGTGGGAGAGTGATTTAGCTGGAACAGAGAAACCTGAGAGATGTGCTGTGTGACTGCTGCACGGCCACATAGTGTGTGTGGTGCTTGGGTGACTTGGGCTTGCGCTTTAAAACGATGTCAACTGATAACCTGCTCGAAAAGGCTGGGATTTTGGGAATAATGAGCCCTCCTGTCCCCCTGCCTTGGGTCCCTGTGTTGCTCGTTATTGCAACATGCTCCCAACACATGTTCTCAGCACAGGGCAGGGAAAGCTGCTGGGCTTTCATCTGAGGAGGACTGAGCTGCTGCAGCCCTGATGGTCCCCATGCCCCCTGCCTGTGTTGGATGTGCTGAGTTTTCCCTTCTCTGCAGCAGGAGCTGTGTACTTCTCACCCAGGTTTGGGCACTGCCTGTTTGCACCTCGTGACAGTCCCACAGGGGAGTCACCAGGCAGAAATAACCTCTTTTTGCCTCTGTTGGAGACAAATGGGGGGGAAAAAAACCCCACCTTTTCTCCTAATAAGGGAACTCAAAGTGATGAATTTCCCACTTCTCCTGAAGTTCTTTCCTCGGAGGCACTGATGCATTTTTAATGGTCTCGATGTAGCTATTAAGCTGGTAATTGGAACAGAGCAGACTCCAGCTCCCAGCAGGTCGGGCCCCCTCCAAGCATGTCCCCACACCACACGGATGGGGGTTCCTGGGGTCACTGCACTCCCCAGCACCGCTGATCCCTCCCGGCCCCATTTCCAGGGCAAAGCGTTCGCACCAAGATCCCGGTGCTCGAGGGACCCTGTGTCCCCCGCCTGATCCTGCCTGGAGAGGGCTGGCAGGGAGAATACTTGGGAAGGGAACTGTTTCCTGACTCCCAGTCCGCTGCCAAACCTGCGGCTCCATCCCCCATGGCCACGATCCCCTGGATGCCCCTGCCCTAATCCCGGCCACGCACCCTCGAGGGGGACTGGGAGGTGCCGAGAGTGGGGGGTCACAGCAGGTTGGGATGGAAAGGGGGAACGGGATTCCCTCCGCCGGGTCCTGCCGAAGTGGAGGCTCATCCCGCGGGGTCCCGGTGGATGTTCAACCCTGTGGGGTGGCGCATCCCGCGGATCCAGGCTCATCCCGCTTTGTCCCGGTCCCATCCTGCCCTGTCCCGGTCCATCCCGTCCTATCCCGGGTCCATCCCGCCCTGTCCCGGGTCCCGGCGCTGGGCGCTGCCTCCCCCTCGCGGCCGCCTGGACCCGGGACTCAATCCATGCCGAGCCTTTCCCTGTCCTGTGCTCAATCCATGCCGAGCCTTTCCCTGCCCTGGGCTCAATCCATGCCGAGCCTTTCCCTGCCCTGGGCTCAATCCATGCTGAGCCTCTCCCTGCCCAGAACCCCACATCCTCACCCTCCTGCCCGGCCGCAAGAGCAGAACAACCCTGGGTAGCTCCTGGCGGCGCTCCCGGGGGGAAAAGCTCCGGGGTCTCACTCCTGGGATGCTGCTTTGGGGTTCCCCCGTTGTAAAAGCCCCCAGCTGGGAGCAGCATCGCTCTACAACAGGAGGAGAAAGTACAAAAGCTGCAGGATCACGCCCCGGGCTGCTGCTGCACCCCTAATTCCAGGGGGGCTGCTCCAGGGATCCCATCCCAAGGGTCACAGCTTGTACAATCCCCAAATCAGGGGCAGCATCACCCCACAGCAGAAGGAGAAAGAGGATCCCCCCCCAAGCTGCTGCCCCACACAGCTCCCAGCTGATGCTCAAACAGCAACAAAAGGAGACGAGCAGCAGGTTAGAGGGTGAGTTTTATTGGAAACAAGGATGGGGGGTGAGGGGTACAGACCATTCCCAAAAATACAAGGAGAGAAGAGCTCCCCATGCGAGTCAAAATCCTCACCCACCTTAGAAGCCAAGCTGGTTCTCCCCAGGGAACTGCCACTGCAGAGGGAACAAGGTGGGACAGGGAAGCAGGGAGGTGAAAAGGGACATGGATTTGGACAGGTAAGACCTGTGTTGAATGAAGCAGAGGAGATGGCACAGCGAGATGTGGTGGGTTTGCCTCCTCAGCAAAGCCTCAGTTCATCCACAGGGACCCAAGCCCACCCCAGAGCCATCTCCCCTGTGTTTGAAAGGGCAGATGCTCCCTTGTCCCAAAACACAGAAATCAGGACTTTCTCCAGGAGGAGAAATGGAGAAAAAAATAAAAAGCATGCAAAAATTTTTTTTAAAATGAACACATTTCCCCAAAGCACCAGAAAAGGGTGAGATGAGGGAAGGGGGAAAAAGGGTATAAACAAAGAGAGAAGGGAAAAAACCCAAAAGCTCAACTCAAAACAAAAATAATCCAAAGTAACCAACTATGGAAAAAAAAATACATTTGTACATCTCAGCAGCAAAGCTGTCAAACCAAGCAGGCACAGGTGAGTGTTGGGAGGTTTGCAGAGCAGGATGAGGAGGAGGGAGAACATCAATCCCTTCCTTAATTTCCATCCAGAGGTGGGCTGGGGGCTCAGGGTCCAAGTGAAGCTGAACAGGGTTTGTGCAGCTCCACCTGGGCTGGTTCCTTCAGGGTTTGTTGACTCAGAGAAGGGGATCAGAGGGATGGCACAGGGAAAAGCATGGCTGGGTGATGCAACAAGGACTGAAAAATCATTTGCCCCAAAGCAGCTTTTCCAGGAGCAGCTCATAGGGATAGATGATGTGGAGCACCCCAGTTCCAAGGCAGGGGGTCCCCAGTACTGCATCAAATCCTGGACTGCAGGAGGGGGGATAATGAATTTAAAGGGACATCATTCTTCATTGAGGGGGAGGACCCTGAACACTGAAAATTCACCCTGAAATCCAGACCTCCAGGGCATGAATTTCAGAAATAACATTTTAAAAAGATTCAGTTAAAAACTAGATGCGTTTCTTTAAAAAAAGAAAGAAAAAAAGTAATCTTAGGCCAGAGTGTTTTCTAGTGACCCCTTCCCCATCTGCCCAACTTTAGCCAGAAAAATGTTATTACACCAGATCTGCTGGCCACATAGACATCCACACATTCATCATTGATTCAAAAATATATAATATATATAGAGCACACATACACACACACAAATATATATTAGAAAAGGAAAAAAAAATCCTTCAGAAAAACTCAATTATTTAAAAAAAAAAAAACAAACCATCAAAAACCCCAAAATCCACAGCTGGTGCATTTGTCTGTGAATATGTACAGTAGAAGCCAGAAACCTTTCCTGCTCCCCTGGCTCCTCAGGCTGGGAGCATGGGGAAACACATCAGGTTTTCACAGTGGATTTGTCAGCAGAGAAGGAACTGCTTCTCCCTCCTCCCACACAGAAGGGCTTTAATTTATAGCGAGTTAGATCAAACCTAGGAAACATGTTACAAAGTCCATTATATATAGACATCAAATGTACAGCTGTCAGCAGCCCCGGGCCAGTCACTGGGGTTTGGCTCCTGCTGTCACCCACAGGGGTTGGGGACATTTTGGGACACGAGGGGTGTGAGTTCAGCCTCTGGAAGGACCCTCACAGTGCGAGGTCTGACATCAGCTCCAGGTTGGAAAGCAGATGGAGCAGCGACTTCTCTCAGGGAACCAGGCAAGCTGGAGGCAGCCAGGGCTGCTGAGGCAATGCCTGGAGCAGGGATGTGTCCTCCCAGCCCAGGACTGCAGGGAGGAGAGGCAGCATGGGGGATCTGCTGTCTCTCCCTCACCTTGTGCCCACGAGGGAAGGGATGGATGCTGGTGAAGTCCCACAGGCAGGTGCAGGGACTTCAGCGTGAGCTGCAGCTTGTGTCACGGTGGGCTCATGGAAAAATGCCTTTTCTTCTCTCCACCCCTCAAGGGAGCAGCACGGATTGAGGGAGAGAGATGCCTGAGCTGGTGCTGCCTCAAAGGGTCCTTAAGGTGTTGAGCCAGGCATTAAAACAGCCTGGCTGGTGGGAGCAGCATCCCAGGGAGCCCCATGAGCCCCTAAAGCTGTGTGGGCTCCTGGAGGGCAGAGAGCCAGGCACAGAAGGAAGGCAAGTGAGACCAGACTCCAGGGATGGGGCTTTGGGCAGGCAGGAGAGGAGTGGGAGAAGCACAGCAGCACTGATTCTCTCTGTCTTCCCCTGGCAGCAAAGAAACACAAGCCCCTGTGCTGGGCACTGGGTACTGGGGAAGGGAGGTGGCCTCTGGCACCCTCTGCTTGCTCAGGCACTGCTCCTCTCCCAGGACCTCCTGAGCCTTCAGAGTCCTTGGCTTAGCTGGGAAGGTGTTGGCTTCAAAAGGCTCCTCTTGGGGGATTTTTTTGTCAGGGCAAAGGAAGAGATGAGGCTGGATGGGGCCAGAGATGCCCCCAGGGCGATCTGTGATTTGTGCAAACCACGTGAACTCGAGTCCTCGCTGCTCTCCTGCAGGGAAGCTGGGAGCTGGGAGTTAGGAGTCTTCCCCGAGGATCTCTGTCACAAAGGAGGCCATGTCAGTCTCTTTGGTGTTGTGCAAGGTAAAGAAAGGGTGTTCCTGCCAATGAGATCAAAGAAAACATCAGCTGACACCAAGGCCAAGCACAGCCCCCAGGGGATGTCACAGAGCTGGAGGTGGACTCCAACCTCATCCCCAGACTCCCATGGACACCATTCTTCAGCTAAAAGATGAACTTTGCATTTCTCAGTTCAGCCTCAGCAGGACACCCCACCTTGGCAGCTGTACTACCATCCTTCGAGGTCTATAAACTCTCCAGGAGCAGACAGGACAGAATCAGAAAATACCTGGAAACCCTGACCTTAACACCCATGAAATCATCACACCCTTCCACCTCTGACACACTACACCTATCCCACTCCATGCCTGAAAAATCACCCACGTGTTGTCCCATTTCCCTGCTGGACTGCTGACTTGAGTTGCAAAATTGGGAATAAAGACCAGCAGAAACAGCTCTGCACTTACCATAAGCTCTAAATAGTTCATTCGCTCAGCTGGGTTCTTCCTTAAGCTAGAAGGAAAAAAAAAATGGGAGAGAAAAGCTGTAGGATTTTTTTTCTTTTGCTGTATGTGGTCTGTCATAGGGGATCTCCCTTTCCCACCCAACATGAAATGCTTCCCATGGGCTGCACCCATCCTTCTCCCTCCTTGGCTGAGCAGGTTTGAACCACCAGCAAAGCAGCCAGGCAGGCAGCTGGGGAAGGACCACTCAGTGTTTTGCCACAAAAAGCACAAGCCAAGCATCTCTGCAGTCTGCCCCACAGACCAGAACTGGGAAGGAGAGGATATGCCTTCCCACCACCTGCAGGGTGAGCTTGCCTTTGCCTGGCAGCTCCAGACAGCACCCAGGGAGCAAGGGATACCCTGGGGGAAGCAGCTTCCCACAAAACCACAAAGCAGTTTTCACCCAGAGGCTGCCAGGGGTTGGTTCTGGTTTCACTGCCACTTTGCCAGAAAACACCAACATTTCAGCAGCAGTGATAGGAAAAGGGGAAGAGAAACCTCTGCACCTTCCAGCCAGCCTGAGTGAGTCAGGCTGAGAGCAAAATCAGTTTGGGCAGCGCTTCCTGCCATGCTGAGCACCAGGTACAGTGAGGAGCTCCCAAAGGACAGCAAAGGAACCCCCACGCTTCACTCCAACCCCAACCAGGCTGGGAGAGCCAGCAGTCCCTGCTGGAGCCTCACCACTGTGCTGTGAAGTCCACAAACTCCTTGGAGAAGCGTTCAGGTGGCAGCTGGGGCGAGGGCTCCTCCACCACCTGCTTGAGCTGCTGGAAGGGCGTTCCCCAGGACTCGTAGGGGAAGCGGAGAATGGCCAGTTCAATCTGGGGATGGAGGCAGGGCAACATGAGACACACACCAAGCACAGCCCCACCACGCTCAGCCAGCTCAGATTCAGAGGAAAACCCTCTTTCCTTACCAATCATTTTCAATTTGGGTCATACCACCTTTTTTTTTCTTTTTTTTTTTTTTAAATACAAAGACCCAGAGGCCAAAAATACTTCCTTTTGAGGCTGGTTCAGCATATTAATGAATTTACAGGAAGTCACAAAAGATATGTAAAATGGGATTATTTAAAAAGATAATAATAATAGCGTACAGTTTCTGCATTGGCTTTCAAAGTGCTCTGCCGGCCCTAAGGCAGCCTCTGGGCCTTGGGCTGGCACTGCATAAACTAAACACACAAAAAATCCACAAACCCAAGAAAAATGAAGTGCTAGAACATCATTTTGCCAAAACCACCTCAATTACTGGGTTCTTCCTACAAGTCACCTCTGCTCCATCCCTCATTTAAGCAGGAAAAAGTCTGTCACAGCTCTTGGGCAGTCCCCTCATGCCAAGGTTCAATTCTTGTCTCAAAATGGGCAATAAAATCTTGAGACTGGCCTTGTAGGGTGTTATGGGATGGGACAAATAACAAACCCGAAAGGACAGAGACTGGGACAGAGCCCAGTGTCCCTCCCTGCCTCTGGCTCAGTTCAGGTGAGCTCAGTTCCTGCTGCTGCAAAACTGAATGAAGCCACCAGCCCAGGAAGGCCTGGAATAGCCCTGCAACTCAATGGCCCACAAACTGTCTGGTCTGAAATCAATCCAACCCCTTCATAAAGAAAATAAAACAAAAAAACCCAGGAAGCCAGGAAGCCCAGGAGGAAGACACGAGAGGGAACCAAACATTCTGGGGCTCCATCCAGCTGCAGGCTGGCCAGCTTTCAAGCAAGGTCCTCTCTCCCTTCCAGCTTTGGAAAGGTTTGGATATTCCATCACTCAGAGTCTTCCATCCCACAGCTTCCTGCAGCTCAGAGCTGATGACATTTCCAGCTTTGCACTGGCATGGGGACACCAGGTAGAGGGGCTTGGGTTTGGCACAGTGGATGAGACCACGATGGGGGAGAGGGAATATTTGCCAAGACACAGCACGCACAAATGCAGGGCTACAGCCCCCAAAACAAAAGCCATGTCTAAGAGGGCACAGGAAAAATTCCTGGAAATAATCTACCCTCAGAGAGACAGCCTGCTGGAAAGCAGGAGCTGTTTCTCAGGCAGCATCCCTTGGAGCCAACAGCTGGGATTTCCTTTGTCCACCGGCGCCAGAGGATCTCAGCTGCTTTCTGAAAGATCTGTTTCTTGCAGGAGGCAGATAAACCATCCTGAGCAGCTGCAATTTTGGAACTGAAAGCATTTCCCCTTCCTGTTGGCTGCTCTGAGCTACCCCACAGGCAGGATTTGCTGCAAACCACACACAGCAGCTCTCACTGCAGCACGACTGGAATCCCCTGCAAGGCTCTGGTGACACAGGGGGGTGAAGGAGGAAGGCTGAGCCCCAGCTGCAGCAAACCCTGCTCCACTGACCACCCCTCAGCCAGCAGGCAGGCAACTGCAGAGCAATTAAAAGCCAGGCTCTTGGATACTCAATGTCATCCTGATACTGTCCACTGGGAGCCTGAATTCCCTGGGTAATTAACCTCACTGCCCTGAGCTGTCATGCAGAAATTGAGTCCTGCCTGATGGGCACTGCTGCCATCAGGGGTACAGCCCCACCTGCCCAAAACCCCATCCCAACCCCAGGGCTGCAGATCCCAGCCCTTGGCATTACCATTGTGATCCCAAGGCTCCAGACATCTGACTTCACGTTGTAGCCCTTCTGGTTCAGCTCAGGGTTTATTCTTTCTGGCTGTAACAGCAAAATGGGAGATGTTACCACTCCTGCTTTCCCAGCGCACACCCCACAGAGCAAATCTCTGGCTCCAAAAGCCAGGCTGGGTAGATTTCCCTGGCTCAAGTCCCCAGGGAGGCAGGGTTTGAGGTTAAATCTAGCTCTGGTGAAAGCCACACAGCTCACATCAGCTGTGCCTCTTTTCAGGAGAGTGAGACTTGCATGATCCCTGCTTCAGGAGCACACGCTTCCCACATGGATGCCACAAATGGCACAGGGAAATTCATACTGACTTGAGGATGAAACCAAATGATCCTGCCAAGGAAAGCCTCAGCACTTTCTATCCAACAAGGAGCAGTGCCACAACCAGCACCAGCCAGTTCTGTATCCCTCTGAAAATGGAAGGAGCAGAGGGAGAGTTGCTGAGGGATTAACACACAGAGCTGGGCTTAAATGGGGGCTCTGCTGAGTCAGGGGGACCAGAGCACACTTGAGTGGCTTTCATCTCAGGGTGGAGGTGGAACAGTCAGGGCTGAGGCTGCACAGGGTTGCACTTACAGCCATGTAGGGTTTGCAGCCAGCATCCATGGTCTTGGCAACAGAGTCCACCAAGTAACCACTGATCCCAAAGTCGCACATCTTCACGTGTCCCTCCTTGTTGATCAGCACGTTGGAAGGTTTCACGTCTAAGAGGAAATGCAAGAGGGCAAATTGGGCACTTGCAGGGCTACTGAAGAGTCTGAGACAAAACAGGCAATTCCTTGCAGGCCTGGGAGGGACCAGGCAGGCCCAAACACAAGAGGAGGGAGACAAAACCCCACCACTCTCATTGCAATAAAAGTCATTCACAGGTGAACTACAACAATGTCCTTAGGTCCTTCAGGGAGAACAAGTCCCCTCTCCAACCAGGCAGGTGAAAAGGTTGAAATAAAATGTTGAGGAGCTTATCCCCAGCTCCTCAGGAGGGATTCATGGGCCCAGCATAGCCTTAAAAGCACAGCTCTACCAAATCCTCAGGACAGTTTGTCTCATGCACATCCTGATCTGTCCACAACTACACAAGGGACTTTACCAGGATGGAGAGCAAGACCTGGGTGTTACAATTTCCATCTGTGATTTTTTTTTAAGGTCTCCTTCAGCCCCCACTTTGCTAAAACTATACAGCCAGGAGGATGTGGGGATTTTATCTCCAAGAGCTGCCTTCAAGACGCTTCTATACTCCAAGAGGGACAGAGATGCTCATAAAACACAGGTAGTGAAGAATTCTGCTGTTACATTCAACCCTTCCTCAGGAAAGGAGGAAGAGAACAACATCCTACAGAAAGGGAAGCATCTCAGAACAAGCACCTAGATCTGTTCACCACAGTCCTAAACACCAGCAGATTCCACTGTAGGCATCCCAGAGGGACACAGCACACCTCGAAAGGAGTCCTCCCCTAGCTTATTTCAAGGCTAGATCTCCAGCCACACCTCACTAACCCCATCCAGCATTTACCTCTATGGATTACAGACAGTTTACTGTGCAGGTGCTCCAGAGCTCGTACAATCTGGGGACAAACAGAGTGAAAAAGCACCCATCAGTCACACGCAGCAGCAGCAGCCTCTCACTGCAAACACACCACAGGCCTCAGGAGAGGCCTCCAGCAGGCTCGGGGCATGCACAAACCCATCTAAGAACCCAAGAGCCACTCACAGACACAGCCATTTTCCCCAAAATGTCTTCAGGGATGGTTTTCTTCTTCTCCAGGACTTTCTTGTAGAATTTATCTAGGGAGGTGTCCATGAGTTCCATGCAGATCCACACGTCACCCTGTGGATGGAGAGAAAGCAGCTGAGAGGGAATTCCCTGGAAATCCGAGGGAGGTAAAGAGCTGGGCTGAAGAACAAAGAGGTGTTTGGGGAGAGTTTGGTGCCTCCAGTGCAATCCCACAGCCCCAGGTGCCCCCAGGAACCCACCAGGTCAGTACCTCACGGAAGAGGGCTCCGTAGAAGGTGACTGTGTAGAAGCAGTCAACTGTCCTCATGGAGATGTCCAGGTCCATCAACAACCTCTTCTGCTCCTGAGTGTTCACTGTGGCTCGAATCCTCTGAGACAAAGATGAAGGAAGAAGGGTTTGGTGTAGGTGGGGTATCACCATCATCCCCCCAGAATGATTCAGGACCTGCAATTCTGGGCCCAGGGTGTTTTATCCTTATTTTGCAGCCAGCAGCACCCAGGAGGAGACGCCCAAATTTCCTCTGCCAGACAGAACTTTAACAAATGCCAAACCCTTGGCACGCTCTGCAGCAGATGCAGGGCCAGGCCAGCAGCCTGGACAGGCACTCTGACATCCCAGCCTTGCACTGAAGGCACCAATCCTGGATTTCCAAGCCCCTCTTATCAACCCCACTGTGCCCAGCCAGTATCAGCACAGACCCTTCACCGGCCAAACCACACCGGGAACACCACGGGCTGTCAAACCACGGACAAGCCTGTCCCCATTTTGCCACAACCAGTGGAGCTCAGCAGTTCTTCTGCTCCCTTGGAGCTGCCCTTCCTGATCCCCATCCCACGGAGGTGTCCTCACCTTCACGGCCATGATGGTGCCGCTCTGTGCGTGCCGCACCTTCTCCACCACGCCGTACGCCCCACGGCCCAGCTCCGAAATGGTCACCAGGTCATCAGCTTCCACCTCGAAGTTCTTTAGGGAGAGAGGACAAAATGACATCAGGGACAAGCAACATTTAATCGGCAAGGACATCAGCAACACTTCCAGCTCACGCATGCAGAGCATTTCAAACAATGAAATTGTTTCTCTCCATTGGACTCCAGAGGCACCACACTTTAAGAGGATGGGGGGTATTTTTGGCTCTGTTGAATCACAGCCCAAACCCTCTCACCCTACACTCACCAGGGTTCATTTAATTCCCCCTCTGCAGCTGGAGATCAGGACTTTCATCCTTTAAGCCCAGGGAACATTGCCACTAGAAAGGGCACCAAAGGCTGGTGCCTCTCTGCCTGCAGGGGATTATCCACACAAGGCTACTTCTGCAGTTGCTGAACTATTTGCAGGAATTTAACAGCTCCTGTGCCAAAACTGGCAGCAGCCAGGAACCTCCACCACAGCTCCAAACCCCTGTGTGCAGCCAGGGATCCCTCACCTCTCCCCAAATCCCCAAAATCATCAGTCACAAATACACCTGTGTATGTGTGTGTGTCTAATAACACCTGTGCAAAGCCTCTCTTAGACAGGATGCACACACCAACTCCATTTCTAATCATCACAGAGTTCAAACAGGTTTTTACCCGCTTTCAATACTTTCTCCTACCACCAAAAAGCTGCCAGCAAGGTAAAACCTGAGCTAACACCAAGAAAACAACTACCAAAAACAAGCTTCAAGCTGGGGAAAAAACCATGGCCAGTGCTCACCCCAGCGAGTGCCTGACACAGCAGGGAGCCAGTGAGCTCCTGCACAACCCACAAACAATTTTCCCTACAGACACGTTCCTCTGTAATTGCTGGCTCTGCTGGGCAGGGCACGAACCGAGTGAGACACGGGCTATTTTTGGACACTGCATTCATCGCTCCTAATAAGTCACAGGCCTCCTTTCAGCCAGGCTTTATCCAGCCTCCAGTTCTCCTCCGGTCTCAGGGAACGAAAATAATACCAGGATGCCAGTGGCCACAAAGGCAGAGAGGGTGGGAAACAAGCACGGCACAGCTCCGGATACGGTGCCTGTGAGCTACACCCTGAGCAGGGAGAGAGGAAACGGCCTCTGGCGTGGAGGAGCCAGGCTGGGAGATGTGGCTGCCAGGCCCCTGGCCCCAGCACTGTGCCCTTGGAACTGGCCACAGCACAGACAGCAGCCACCAGGTCTGCTGGACCTTCCTGCCAGCCCTGGCTCTGCTGGTTCCAGCCAGGTGTGGCTGATGATTCCAGATGTGGCGGGCAGGGAGCTCAGCACTGAGCTATGCTCTCTGCCCAGCACAGGGAAGTGCCGGCCCTTTCCTGGGCAGGACGTGGATCCTGAAATGAGAGCAGGGCTGAGGGGACACATCCACCCTCCCTCCAGAGGCAGAGCAGTGGCAACGGCCTCCAGGAAGGATCTGGTGCTGCTTTTCAGACACGTGTTCTGCAGCTGTTCCAGGTTATTGTGTTTTTCCTTTCCTGGCATTTGCCCCGAGGCTTCCCCAGAAGCTGGTGGTTCCCAGCACACTCCAGGAACCAGCCCTGCCCTGCCCAGCAACAAGAGGGGATGGATGCACCCACAGAGCCAGAGCTTCCCGCCCAGGACAATGGGATGCACGGTGTGGCCTCAGCAGATCCCAGGGACCTGAGGTCACCACCCAGCCCCATTCCCAAAGCTGGAATTCTGCCCAAGTCTCCTTCTCCTTCAAGTCATTCCAAAATACCCGGACCAGACCCTTCCTGCAAACACTGGAGCAGGCAAGGAAGTGACTCTAGAGAGTTGTCCCTAAGCTGCAGGACTGTCCCCATGCACACACAGTTCCCAGGCTGTCACAGAGAGCATCCTTCCCAGAGCTCCTGCTACACACAACACCAGGCCCAGGAAAGAGCACAGGCTGCAGGATTGCTCTCTGAACCCAGCCAAAGCTTCCTCTCCTCAACCCTAATCCTTGCAATGAGGCCAAGGGACCCAGATCCCAACAGCCAAGCCACCTCCCAGCCTGGAAGGGTCTAGATATAGGGCTGATCCAATGCAAGGTATTTTTAGCTCATTTGCAAACAGCTTCTGCAGCCCCAAGAGAGCCCATAACAAGAGAACGAAATAAAAGAGAGACCGTGGCTATTTCTAGCAGTGTTTTTCATCAGGTCACTAGGAAAGACTTTGGAGAACCAGAGAGGAACTTTGTGCCCAGCTTCTCCTGGGCCTCAAGCAGCCACAGACAACCACTGCCACACCACACAGACCTGTGGTTAGGCAGGATAAAGGGACTTTGTTAGGGGCAGTCTGAGAGCTTGGCAAGGCCGCCCTCATTTAGGACAGATGGGTTGGATCATCCCAGAATGGTCTAGATTGGAAGTTGTATCCCATGAGGCTGCACTCCTGTTCAGACAGGTTGCAAGGCACAATCCACTGAGCTCTCCGTGCTCAGGGAAAACCAAACTGGAAGCAAGCAAAAAAAGAAACCCCACTGACACGTACTTTATCTCCAATGGTAATGAACGCCCTGGAGTCCAAGTTCCTTGGGGGCCTGCAAGAAAAGAGACAGAGTCAGGAGACAGCCCTGCTTCATTCACCCTCTTGGCCAGAGCCAGGTTTCACATTCCTTTGAGCACTTTCAGCTGCTGCTTTCCCCCCCATGCCTCCTTGTAGGTTCCAACCAGCCCCCTCCAAACACCCACAAATGCTTTAAACTGTGCCAGTAACACCTCACCCCACACCCACGAGGCACAGCGAGAAGCCTGGGGAGTCAGCCAGGTGAGACATGCACCAAACCACCAGGCTGTGAAACCATTCCTGCTCGGGAGAGGAGCCTGAGGAGCTGAGAGTGGCAGGATGAGACGTTTCTGTGGCAGAGCAGCTCAGCTGTCATGTTTTGACAGGCAGGTGTTGTAACAGCACAGCCACACAGCCCGAAACGCACGCGAGGGAACAACAGGTAATTCCTCCCCCATGAGTCATTTGTGTACACTCTGCTGCCTGTTCCAGGCAGGCAGAGCAGGCAGCACTTCGGTGTCACCCTTTGCACAACACCAGGAAGGTGAAAGTTGTCCTTTATGGCTTTTTTTTCTTATTGCTGCCCACTTCCTATTCTGGGCAGCTTGGCACTTTTAGAGGAACTGTCAGTGTTCTTTCTGCCCCTTGTGCCTCACTTCTGGGCTCTCCCCATCCTTTGGGAGCTTCTAAGAGCAGAGATTGCCCAACTGGTTTAGTCTCAATTCCCATAAGAGCAGCCTCTGGGTTCAAGGAAGTACTTTGGGCTCTGAGCAAAAGCCTTGCACTGCACAAATATTTGCACTGCAGCTTGAAAAGCAGGGAGAAAAGGAGCTGTGGACAGCTTGCACCAGCCTCTGGGCGTGCAAAGCCCTGCAGACTCCAGCATGAGGCCTTCTCCAGGGGAAATTCAAACTCTGGCTGGAGCAGAGACAAATGTGCCCGTGGGGGAAGGAGGAGGTTGTCACATGCAGGGCAGGGCAGTGTAGGCTGCAGAGCATCAGTGGGGGAGCTCCCCTGCCTCCCCCTTTCTACCTGGAGTTTTCAGCAGTGATATTTCTCTTTTGAGGACTTCACAGCTCTCCTGGAGCTGGGAGAATTCTCTAGAATAGGTTTCTGCAGCAAACAAGGCTCAGCAGCGGTGATACAGCCCACAGTGTTTTGGAAGAGCACCATGGAAGTGGAATTTCAGCCATCTGCTCTTTTTCAAACCAAGCACTGCTACCCTGGGCTCTCCCCCATGGCATAACAAGCATCAGCAACTCAAAGCAAACAGGGCAGGGAGAAATTCCAGTGCCCTGAGATACTGCTGGGCACTGGCCCCGGCACCAAACAGCACAACAGTGCAAGATGTCTGTGTCCTCCCTGTAGCAGGGTAAGGAGCTGCAAACAACTCAAACTAAATCTGCTACTCAGGTCATGTAAAGCACTCCCCAAACTCTGTGCCTCTGTCATGGTCCAGCTACCACCACCTCTTCTCTTCCCCCTCTTCTTCCCTAAGGCAGATTTACTCTCTCTACTACATCTTTGCCTTTTGGCATTGGCAGAGCCATGGCAGGAAAACTGAGGAGAACTCCCCAGAGGATTCTGAGTCTTTGCCTTTAGGACATTTGCTATCAAACAGGCACCTCCCAGACAGACACACGCTGTGCTTGGGTCTGCACACACATGTGCAAGTCTTTCTCATCACCCACGAGCCACAGCTTAAGAGGAAAGAATAACTATGCTGATTTTGGGAAGTTTTCACAGGCCATTCCTCTCAAGGAAGTGCCAGATCCAGCTCTGGAGAACCTCTTTAAGCAGCAGAGATGCTTACGTTGTGTTGGCAACAGGTGGTTTGATGGGGACACATGTTATCCTCAGATCCCGTTTCTTCTTGCCTTTCACTAGAAGAGAAAATGCACATGTGAGCAAATGGACTTTTGCTTTTTTCCTCCACCCTCTTCCCAGCAGCCACTAGGCAGGGGATGTAGGACTTGGACCCCTCACCACGGTCAGCAAAATGCCAAGATGGTCACAGTGACCGCCTGCCCAAAATCTCAGGCAAGAGCAAGACACAAGTGGGTCTCAATGACACTGTTGAACATTCCTCTGTAGAAATAGCCATGGGTGCACTAACAGACCATGTTCCAGGTCTTGCAGCCAAGCACTGTACCCCAAAAGTGCTCTTTACCCTTCATGGCCATTAACAGTCCCCTCTCTTTGGGATTTAAACTCTTCCTGGGGTGAAAGCTGCAATTTCTGCTGGGCACTTACCTGGTTTGTGTGGCTCCAAGGATCCTTTGGAATCTGAAAGAGAAAGAAGAGACACCAGCTCAGCCTTCATGCTCCAGCCAAACCAGAGAGCAGCCCTGAACCCCTTGTGGCTCATGGACTCAGGAGAGCTCCAGGAGAAGGAGGCAGCTGGGCTTTGGGAGCGCAGCCAAGCCTGGCCCCATCCCTGTTTCTCCAGCCACAAGAGGTCCTCATGCCATTAGTGATGTGCAGGGCTCCCAAAAAAACGTTCCCTGCCCAGAGGCTCCTTGACCCCTAGGGCCCCAGCCCCAGCCTGGATCCAGAGTTGGACCTGGCATGGAGGGCAATGACCATGAGACATCCAGCAAAAGCAAGGGGTTATTCCCAGCAGGAGAGGGGACAACCCCATCCACAACAAATGGGAAACAGGCGAAAACCAGACATGAGCTGACTGCCAGCCAGCAGTGAACCCCTCACAAATGCAGGCTTGCAAAGGCTGAGGCACCAGGACAAGGCACCAGGAGTGACTGGCAAGAGGATGCTCTTGTCCCCCTCCTCCCAACTCCAAACAGCCTGGAGATAACAACACCCACTGCTGCAGAGGGAAACGAGGCTCAGGCAGGGCCAGAAATTGGCAGGTGAAAATTCCATCCCAGCATTCTGGGAAAATAAACTGACCCCAAAGGGCTGAAAGTGCAGCAGCTGAGAGCATCGAGGTTCTGCTCCCCCCAGGAGAGACAAGGGGCAGCTGCACTTTTCAGCTAAAGGTGCTCTGGCTGCACAGAGCTGGAAGATCCATTAGAAAGCAGGAATGTCAAGGTGTGCTCCAGGCACGGGGCTGGGAGCAGACAGCTCAGTGTGGCCTTGGACAGCCTTTCAAAACAGCTCCTACCTGCCTGGCTGCCAGGGGCAGGCCTGTGGACAAAGTCCAGCACTACAAAGGCTGCCAGGGAAGGGAGGGGAGAGTGAGGAGCTGGAATTTCAGCAGCACCGTGCAAGAGCTCCTGCAGCTGCAGCAGGACAGAAGAGTGACACATGCCCAACATGTCCCCAGCACTGACAGCCCCCATCCCCGTGCCCTGCCAGCTCCAAGACAAAACAGGTGCCTGGGACTCACTTCTCCTGCCTTGTCCTTCTCCAGATGCAAACCTCACTGAAGTTGCAGGTTAAAGGTGATCTACAAAACTCCTGCAAAGGTCCCAAGTGCAGGACCAGCAGCATCCTTCCCTGCTGAGGGCATCAGCACAGATCAGTCCACATCCCCACCTTATCTGCCACTTTTCCTGCATCAGAGCTGAGCCATAAGCTCCAAGACCAGCACAGTTTCCATGATGTGAACTTCCAGCTCAGTGAAACCAGCCACTCCACCCCAAACCGATCCTGCTTGGATGGAAAGCACCCGACCTTGTCAAAGCAATCACAAGTTCTAATCTGTGAGCTTGCAGAGCTTCCCTTCCCCATCACCCACCCTGCAGGGCTGGAAGGGGTAATATGAACAGCCCCACACACCCACTGATGGCACTTTGCAAAATACCCAGTTGAGTAATGATGGGAGCAAAGGCAAAATGGAGCCAAAGATGTTGTCCGTGGGTTCAGGAATGCCTCCCCTTCCAGCCTCTCACTACTCAGGGTGGGAGGCCAAGAATAGAATCTAGAAACTGAGTCCTTCTGCACTCAGGCAAGTTGGGGAGCTTGCTGTGGGCACCCATCCTGTCCCAGGGGATGCATTTAGCTCCGTGCTGAGCATTTCACCCCCAGGACCTGCTCCAAAACTCAGACTGGTCTCTGCTCCACACACAGGGCCCCCCCCCCAGCAGTTACCAGCCAGACCTCTACACGAAGCCCTGAAATCCCCCCATGCTGGCTGGGATTCTGCTCCATCTGTTTGCTCTCCCTCTCCCCAATTGCCATAGAAACCCCGCGGAGCCGGCACAAAGCGCCTTCTGTGCCACCAGCAGCGCCCCTGGCACCGCGGCCGTGACTCACCCTGCAGGAGCAGGGTCCACAGGCACCCAAGCCAGGCCTCCTGCAGGATGGCTTCAGCCTTTCCTCAGCCCTTCTGGCTGCAGCACTGAGGCTGGAGGGAGCTGGGAGCACCCAGTGTGGGGTTGGGATGGCAGGCTGCGTTGTTCAGTGGAGCCCAAGCTTGCAGGCAGGATTTGCAACACGGGGTAAAATCAGGGCAGCAAGAGATTCTCTGTTCCAAACACCCCGCTCTGTACAGGAGAGTCTTTTGATGTGCACTGGCCATGAGTTCTGCTGTCACAGGAACCCTGCACACTTCCCTGTACTCCCAAACTACCACCCTTGACTTCCCAGAGCTAGTCAGCAATCACCCCCTTCCCAGCTTGTTCCAAAAAGCATTTCCTAGCTCCAGTGTGAAAAAAAGCAGTGATTAAACCAGAGGTATTACACCACCACTCCCAGGCTCTGCCTGGGCCACCTACAAAGGGCAGGAAACCCAGCTGAGCCCATGCTTGCAGGAATAAAATCACCCAGGATGCTGCCCTGCAGCTGGAGAGCTGAGGCAGAGGTTGCATTAGTTGGTTACAGCTCCCCTAAAATTTGACATGAGATTTCCAGCTTCCCAAAGGCTGGCCTGCACCACTCCTTGCTGCAAGCTTCTCCCACTGCTTGCAGCACCAGTGCCTCTCCCCAAGGAGAGCCCATGCCCTGTTCAGGGTCAATGAGAGCTCAGGAAAAAATCAGGGAAGAGAATAAAAAAAAGGGGAAAAAAAAGAGAGAAGCAGAAAGGCAGTGGGATGGGCACGACATGACCCTGCAATTCAAGCCTTTCAGTCTCAGGGCAGCTTTTGCCTTCAGCCCCCGCAGGCAGCTGCTGTCAGCTCCTTCCCCCTGGAGAGTCCCTGGCACTGTCTCTCCTCCACTTGAGACTCAGCACAGTCCCTCCCACATCTGGGATCCCGGGAGGGTCAGTGCAGGAGGAATTGCTAGAATGTGCACAACTGCTTATGTCACCTGAAAATCCTGGGAACGCTCCAGTTTCCCAGGGCATTGGGCTCTTGCAAGAGGGGTGTCTGCAAGCACAAGCTCCCCTCAAGAGATCCCTCTGCAAAGGCCAAAAGGCAACAGCAGGACGAGGCGATCTGGGGACGTGTCCTGGTTATTCCTGCATGCTCCAGGGCTCTGCTGCCAGCCCAGAGCCCTCAGGATGGCTGGGCACCATTCCAGGCACAGGAAAGAGCTGCCAGCCATGGATACACACACACAGAACAGTGCCCTGCACCCAGGCAGGGGAAAATTAGCTGACAGAAGTTCCTGGTGCGGATGAAATTGCAACCCACGTGATGCTGCAGGCACGTAACTGCATCCTTTATGCTAAGAAAGGAACCATTTCCTCCTAAAGTAAAAAAAAAAAAAAAAGCCCAACGAGATTTTTTCTCATGCTATAACCACCACCAGTTAAGAACCGCCAGACATTTCCTGGAACTGCCTAATTCAACATCAGAATCCTCATTTTTGCCACCACCAACTTCAGCCCTATTAAGCTGCACCTCTCCACTGGAGATTTTTCCTTCCCACTCCGCTGACATGGGCGGAGAGAAATGAACAGGACAATCTAAAGAACTGCAAATAAAACTATTTGCCTGAGTCGACCTTTGAAATTAAACCTCTACCACTGCCTCCCTGGGGCTCTGGCTGCAGCCACAGGTGAAGTCCTGGGCATGAGAGGCAGCTCCAAGAGCTGCATTGCTTTGTTAGCGCTGGGGGAAATGTTTTGGATGCATCCCGGTTCTCCTCGAGCCAAGGAGGAGAGTCAAATGCCATGGATAGGGCAGAAAGCTGGAGGGTGGATCCCAGCCCTGCTGCAAAGAAAGAGCTGGAACAAAAAAGCATCAAGGAAAAACAAAACAAAACAAACAAACAAACAAAAAACAATTGGAGGCAGGGTGCAGAGCAGAGAGGGGAATTTGGGCGCTTGGTCATGAGAGCCAGCTCCTCACAGGCACACTCTGTGCTGTTTTCCACTGTTGGGAGCGGAAAAAGCTACACATGGAAGTGGAAAAAAGGCTCTGAACCTGCCGAGAGCCATCACTCATCAGCAGAGGGGCTCCCGCGGGTCAGCGCGCTCCTCACTTCTGCAAAACTGCCTGCCAGCAGCAGGAAAAAAACACGCTGCACAAAAAGCCCCTTGCAGCCCCAAAACAGCCTCTCAGCCTGTGCTGAATCAGAGCTCCCGACTGCTGGGGCCATGGGCACCCACCTTTCCCATGCAACAAGCAGGGGACAACCACAAAGAGCTGCTGGAAAACCCTGCGTCCCAGGAATGCGACTCAAACCGGAGCCAGGAGCCAGCTTTACCCTCTGCATACTTTCCTTCAGACATGCTAGATCTCATTTTCATTTTTTAAATTTTTTTTTTTTTTTACAATTAAGACACCAGAGTTTTAACCCCACAAACCATGCAACTTTTCCAGTGCTTGAAACACAGATCCCCAGCTGCAAAGATCGACACCCTGCCCAAGCCAGGAGAAACAAAACCGCGTGGATCGACCCCGGAAAGTTACACAGCCCCTTTTAGCACCAAAACCAGCCCTTTGCTTTCCCCCACCACGTGTTTTGGAAATTGCACCATCTACCTTGCTTCTTGTCCATGGTTTCCCAGAAATGAGGAGCAGCGCCGGCACGCCTGGCAGAAGAGAGGGATGGGGGCGGACTAGAGGAGGGAGGGGAAAAAATTCCTGCAGGATCCAGCGCACGGCACGTCTTGCAAGCACCGATGATTCTTTTCAGTGGGAATGCATGGCCCGAAGCACCCGCTGGCTTCCCAGAGCGCTCCTGGCTGGGTACCCCCAGATCCCAGGGGTCCCCAAGGCTGGGAGCAGCACTGAAGGCAAGCGGGGGCAATTGGGGAAGGTAGAGCCGCGTTCCCTCATCGGCAGCTGCCGAGGTTGGCCGGACTCGGCTCCGATTACCCTGGAAAGCTCAACAGTTGTAAAAACTGCAGCAGAGAAATAGCAGGTGACGTCAACAGGAAACTGGTGGGGAGCCAACTCCAGCTCCGGGAGCTGCTGAAGCGCTGGATTGCTACAGTGCATCCCGGTGGGACACGTCCTCTTCCCACCAATTCAACCGCTGCAAGCCAGCCCGCAGGCCCAGGCATCCCACTGCAGTGATCCTTGCTCCAGGACAGCCCTGGCACTGACCCAGCAGAGCCAAGGGGAGCCCAGGCTCGCTGGTTTGAGCACCAAAAGGGTGCTGGGATGGAAAGAGGTCACATTTCGTTGTGCTGCAGGTGACATGGTAATTGCTCTGCCACTAACAACTATTACCACAACAAATAGTAGAAAATATTGCTCCATGACAATGGCAGCACCGAGCTCAGCAGCTATTCCAGGGCGACAACTGAGATGGCATCTCTGGTAGCAAAAATATAAATTGCTGCATGCACTTGGCTGGGAAAGAGCAAGGGAGAGTGGCAAAATAAAAGCATTCGTCTCTCTGCAAGAATGTGCAAGAAAAGCCGTGGCCAAGTATTGCTGCTCTTCCCCTTCCCCTCAAAACCGCTCCAGCAGAAGCCAACGCTGATGTTCCTCATCAAAGCCAGGCTCAGCTCTGACAGGCTGCAGTTTTGTTTTTGATTTCCCTGTCAGCCTGGAGGGGAGATACTGTACCAGATTCTCTACCTTAAACTAATTATAGCAAATCTACCAGCGCTTTGCTCCTGAGCTCTCTCCCAACTCCAGGCTGTACAGGACTAGGCACATTTGCAGGCTGAAAAGTCAGAGGTCAAGGTAAACGCACATGCCAACATAATGAGTGGCTCTAATTTTAAACAGTGTTTATGTAAGCCCCAGAAGGACTGCGGAAGGTATTTTCTCAGGCTCATTTCCACTCCCAGGGTATACTTTCAGGCACAGATCATCAGCACATAAAGGATGCTGACGCAGGAGTTGCTCTTGCAGATGGCACTGAGAGCCACCAACACCCGTCCCCAGCACTCCTGGGGAGAGCAGTGCTGCGCTGCCCTCCTGTCACTAACTCTGTTAACAGCTAATTCCCTCTCACCCAGACACAGACACTCCAAGGATCTTTACAGACACCCACAGAGTCAGAGCTGCTTTGGAGCAGAAAGTCCCTAACCCAGCAGGTGGGATGGGAAACAAGATTTCCTTTGAATTAGTCCCGTTGGGTTTCAGCGCCCGAGGACCAGGGCTGGTGTAAAGCAGAGCTTCCCGACATCTCAAAAGCATCTTAAAAAATAAACAAACAAGAACAAAAAAAAAAAAAAAAGGGACAAAACAAAAACAAACCAAACCATCCTTTCAAGTCTCACTATTGGGCACTCTTTCAAAGGCTTGCTGGTGCAGTAGGAATAGCCAGGCCTGGAAAGACGTGCAACGTTTGCCAGAAATTATCCAACCCTTTACAGGGCATAGGTAATCCCAGGGGAACAAAAAGCATCAGGTGTTTCACTGATGTTAACAAAGCCTCCCCATGAGGGAGGTCACCCTGTAACAGGTGAGGGATGCTGGCACAGCAAATCCTGGGGGGAATTCAGGCACTTGCACAGGGTTGGGTATGCCAGGGTAGAGCCAGGGACAAGGATGGCTCCCATCCCACCCAGCAGCCTCCTGCCAGGGGGCTGGCTTGAATAAGGGGAAGAGCACACCCTCAAAAACAGCAATGAGCTCAAACAGCGCCCTGCCAACACCAGGCCCCTCTCCCCACCCTTCCCCTGTGGACACACAGCCCCTCCCGAGGCCACTTCAGTTAAGGCTGGGTCACCATCACAGCCAGGGAGTGGAGAAGGTGACAAGCTGCTTTGCCATGAGCAGCAGAAGTGTCCCATTTGGGGCTGGAAAGGAGATTTTTATTGGACTGTTTGGGATAGACCACAAAATTATTGACTTCACCTGTCCTGTGAGCAGAGCTGCTGACTAACCACAGGGACAGCATGATTTTCATGGAATATTTAATTCCCTCTGATCAAAGAAAAGCCCGTGCACCAGCTGGCTGCCCCATCCCAGCACCACAGTGCCTGATGCTCCCCACATCTCTTCAGGAATGGCAGCAGCTTCCCAGGTCAAGGCTGCAAGGCAGCAGCCACTGCCCCAATCCAGGATGTGCTCACCCTTCCACACGCAAGGCACGCATCCCACAGGAAAGCCCCATGTGCCCCAGCCATGCACGGGACACACAGGCTGGAAACTCTGCTTTTAAATAGGGCCTTTGAACTGAATCCAGTTGGAAAGGGAACACTGTTATCTTCCTCATCCCCTTGGATGGGGCATGAGATCGTCCATGGCTGGGCACAGTCACTCACTGCAGCACACAGGACTCGAGCAGAGCAGGAGGTCACAGCCACAGCACCACTGGCTCTGGGTGAGACCGTGCAAGGGAGAAGGATGTGACCTCCCTGTGCCCAGCGAGGAATTTGGGGATGGGCACTTCAGCCACAGTCTCTGGCAACCAGAGGCACTGGCACAGCCACCTGTGGGGCTCACAGCCACACCCGGGCTCCCTGCAGCAGCCAGATAACACCAGGGCAGCCCCGGGAGGATGTCACCACCCAGCCACATTCCAGCTGTATTTTTAGGTTACCTGCACAACCTCGAGGGCTGGAAAAAACGTTTGATTTTTGTCCCCATGTGTCAGGGCTTGCCCAGCCCTGTGACAATGAACCTGCATGTGACCAGAGGCCAGGCTCCCCTCAGGAAGATGAAAATCCCTGTCTGGCTGGCACTCACATGGTGACATTAGAGGACACACCACGTATGTGCCCAGAGCTGAGGTGGTTTGCACCAGAACTTGTGCATAACCTCTGTGTAAAGGTGGTGACAGTCACAGGACACTGATTTGGAGCAGGCAATGAGCTGGGGTGAAGGCAGAGCATCCTCTGGGATGGACACTGCCTGCTCTGCATCCTTCGCTCCAACTGGGTTTTTTCCACCCAAAAAAGTGCTGGTGGAGGCTGCACCTCTTCAAAGCACAGCTTTGTCATGAGACAAAGGAAGGAACCCCAGCCCTAATGCCCTGGGATTGGCAGGGGAAAGCAAAGGAGACAAATACTCAGAGAAAAGCAAAGAACACGCTAGGAAAAAAAAAATAGAAGAAAAGGAGGAGGCAGAAGCATCATCACCTGTTCCCATCTCCTTGCCAGCAGGTACCAGCATCACTCCTTCCTTTGATTTCTCACTCCGTAGGCTAAATCATGAAAAAATAAAATCTGCTTGGAATTGATGTGACCAGCTAGTGACAGTTTCCTGATGGGAGAGAAAACTCAAACTGTCCTTGGAATAGATCAGCTTGACAGGAGGCACAGTGGGAAAGGGAATAGTTTGACTTTGTAACTGTCAGCAGTAACTCAACTCCAGCATCAATTGACACTTTTTTTATCCAAACTGGCATCATTCAAGTACTTCCAGGTGTCCTTGTAAACTTATCAAGAAAGCAAAATATTCCCCTCCATGATTCTTTTAAAAAGAGAAATTTGGAAAATAAATTATTTCTACCATCCTCCCTCTAATTTTCTTTGGGCAGGGATAGAGTGATGTAATCTCTGCAAATGATGTAAGAGAGCAGGCTATGAAATGCCTGCTATGAAAATCGAATTTATGGAGGGTAAAAAAAAACCCTTCACACTCACAGCTGCCTGCTCTGGGAGAGGGGCAGAAACAAGAGACTGACCCAGGTGCATCCCTGGCCCAAGTGCTTCATGCAGGACCTTCAAGAGCAGCATGTGCTCTGGACACAGGGCAGATGCTCAGAGGGTTCACAGTGACATTATCCCCCAGGGACCTGGAATGCTTCCCCATTCCCAGGCTGCCACCACAGCACGGGTGGACAAAGCCTGTGCTCCTTCCGAGGAAAATTTCTGACCTCCAGCACCAAGTCAGCACCACATCTCTGGGGTGCAGGAACACAAAAAACCTTGGATTCTTTCCTTTGGAGCAGCGTGCTGTTCTAGCAGCTTACAGAAAGCAGCAGGCAAGTGCTGCAGTACAATTCCCTACATTTCCTGCTGTCCTACACCAAACTTTTCCTCTTTTTGGTGCCTCTTCAGTGCCATCCCTTCTCTGCTGCAGGGGACCAGGCAGGAGACACAAATACAAAGAGAAAGCTCAGCCCCAACAAGCTGGACCTGCAGGCTCTTTTCCTAGAATTAACCACACCATCCTTATGGCCCACACCAGGTACCTCCTGCTCTCCCTCCCACCACTGTTCCTCTGCTCCACAGGACAGACTACTCCCACATTCCCAGAACAAATCCCATGTCCAGCTGGTCCATGAGAAATCAAACATTTCTCTCCTTTGTTCCCTCACACTCCCTGCTTCAAAGCTTAAAAAATGCCTCCCAGGTAAAGGCTGGAGCACCAGCACACTGCCAGCCCCACTGCCCTGCACTCCCTCCTCTCCACAGGCTCTAATCAAAGGGGAAAACACTTATTTTCTGGTGGATTTTCCCAGTACCCACAGGGCAGCTTTGATTCATGACAAGGAAAACCAGGAAACGTCCCCACAGCTCAGTGGTGTTTTGCCAGCACAGCTGCTCCTCTGGGTGGGATTGATCTTCTTTCCCCTCCTTTTGTCACTCTCTCATACCCACCTATCACACTGCAATTTTTCCAGTACTCAGGGAAGTGAGAGTTGCAGGTTTTTCCTGGTAAAGGCAGATTAAAGAGCTGCCTGTCCATCCCAGGAAGCCAGAGGTCTCCACAGCCGGGCTGGTCCCGACGCATCCGGCTCACAACCCAGCTCAAGAGCTCACAGTGACTCAGCTCAGCTCAGCCTGCAGCTGTCTGGGGGCACATTTAGGGCTTCCAAGAACCATTTCCATTTGAGTAAGAGAAAAATCAATTTTTAAGAATCCCCTTTCTCCCAGAAGAGCGAGCCTCACAGCCCTGTTTTGGGGAAAGGAGCAGCGCTCTCTCTGCAGGGTGATGTGTGGAGAGGAGCTGGAAGGAGATGTGTGAAACATCAAACCTGTCTGAGATGAAGGGAAACACACCCTGGTTTCTGTCCCTGGGATGGTTACACACGATTTCCCTCACTGAGCTGAGGCTGTAAAGCCCCATGGGGAACCCCGCAGTTACCAAACACAAAACCCTTTGTGGATCCAAAATTAAGGGTAAACTCTTGCAGCTAGCTGGAATGTACACAAAGAAATCACACCTACAGGGGAGCTGCTGGAGGAAGAGCTGAGTGGTTTTTGAGCACCTTAGCACAGCACACACATGGCTGATAAGAATTAGAAATTCACCCACAATTTCTGCTTGGTTATTTCTGGAGGCACGTCCTCCAGCCCTCACTTCACTCTCACCACCCTTCAAAAAGCCAGGCAGGGACAGGTGTAATTAATACCTGCAAAAAGCTGCTCTTGGCTAAGAAAGCAGCATCTGCAGAGCACAAGAGGCATCCCCAGCACAGCACAGCCCTGCAGGTATCCCAGGCTGGGAGGACAACCCCAGCCCTGGCTGGCACCAGCCATCCCCTGCCACCTGGTGCTCACCTCTGATGCTCAAAGCCAACAATTGCAGTGATTAACCAAAATCCTGAGGGAAACAGGCTGCAGATGCTAACAGAGAGCCAACACAGGGAGTTGTACAAGCAGATCATCTAAAACACCCACCGCATTCCTCTTTTTAGCAGCCTTAAAGCAGTGTGGAGCTGCTTCCAGACTTAGGGAGAACGGGCTGCCAAAAAGAGACAGAGCTTGGCACAGGGGCTGGTCAGCTCCAGGCTGGTCCTCCAGCAGCATCACCACCCCCTAGCACCTTCATCCCTCTTCCTGCACAATTACATCAGGTTTTTTTTCCCCTGACCACCACAGGGGTGGCAGTCAGCACCACGGGTGGAACAGGTGAGGATTTGGCACAGGGTGGAGGATTTTAGCTCTGGCGAGACCAGGGAAATTTCAGAAGTCAGCTGAGCACACGTGCACACACACAAAAGGTGTCTCACACTGCCCTGTCCCGTGCCAGCAAGGATTTTCTGGGGGTTTTACTAACAGGCACGTGGGGCTGGGCCTGTCACCTACCCCCGAGCACCTTTCAGAGGTGTCTGGAAGATGACAAAGAGCAGCCAAAGCCACGTATCAGCACGAGATCATCTCAGCTTTGGCCTGGGTGCAACTTGGCAGCACGTCAGGAGAGAAACCAAGCAGTGCAGAGCAGCAGGGGACTGTGAACTATGCAGAGCAGCTTTCCTCAAAAGCCCTGACGGTGAGCATATCTGGCCCTCAGCACAGGAGCCACGTCACTTTTTGTGACAAGCTGCAAAGACATCCTCATGCCTGCAGCACAACACACCCCTGCAGCCATGCCCCTAACGTTCAGGGCTGATTCAGAGGGGCCATCCCAAGGGCTGCAGGCTTTGCTGCTTCATCATCTCCCTCTCAAGCCTCAACTTTCCCACTCCCACAGCAAGTAAAGCAAGATCTTCATGCTACAGCAAAAAAAATCTCCTCCATCATGCAGTGTGTTTTGCCCTTCACCTCCTTGAACAGGAAACAGCCTCCTGCAGGGAGGGATGAGTGCAGCAAGAGGGAACATCTGCTCCAGCTGTGCCAAATGCCCTCCAGCCAGCGGGGTCAGGATGCTGCCATCTCCAAGCTGCTGTTAACACAGCCCAGTGAAGGCATCCACAGCACCCAGCCCACTGCAGCACAGCCAGGCTGCTGCCTCAGCCATCCCCACGAGACCCCAGCTAGGAGGGAATTCATACACACACACACACCACAAAGCAGTTTCTAACTGGCCTGCAAGCCCAGACAAGCTGACACGCCCTAGATAACCCCATCATCCTCCCCTAAACCACCCCCAGCCCATCCACGTAACCAGCCCTGCGTGTTTATGATCTGTCAGACACATGACTGTCACCTGCAGGCCCTGCAGGACAACTTCTTCCCCTCCTGTCCCTCTGTCCTGCACCGCTGGTCCCATCCACACCCATCACCCATGGATGCTAAGGGAGGATGTGGTTCTTGGCACCACCAAAGTGATGCTGGCAGGACCCCATCCCAGCTGCAGGGATTGATGCATTCCTTATGAGAAACCTCCAAGACTTTTAGGAATGAAATACAAGAATTAAAAGCTGCTTTGAGGTCTCCTGGAAGGTCCTATCACAGCAGGAGAGGAGGCAGCAGGGATGGGCACTGGTGACAAAGAGCAATTGGTGCTCAACAGGCAGAGCCCAGGGAAAAAAGGGGTCCAAGCCATTCCCAGAGAAATCCAGCAGACACAAGCAGCTTGGCTGGTGCCAGTGCCAAACCACAGCTAAGGTTAGCAGTCTCTGATGGGAAATTACTTGTATTGAGTACTCTGGAGGTTTCTTCCTTTCCAAACCCAGATTTGTCTTTGGTGGTGGTGAGGGGGGAGGAAGGGTGAATGCTCCACAAACAACTTTTGGTAAATGTTGTCTCCTCCTCATCCTGCCTCCTCTTACACTCAAGTTATGGTTTTAGTGGAAATTTATTTAAAAAAAAAATTTAAAAATAATTTCAGCTGAAACGATGAAATTAAGGTTTAGAGCACAGAACAGATCAGCTCAGCAGTGCTCCTCACCTTCACCCCACTGCATGTCCCCAGCATAAGGCAATGATTTCCTTCCACTGGAACCCCCAAATCCTGCCCTTCCCCTTGGCCACACTATAACCCATCCCATTCCACACAAGCAGCGCCTCTGCTCCAACCTCTTGCTGGGCAGAAAAATGCCTGCAAGAGAAAGGAGCACACAGGGAGCCCTGTCCCAGCTCCAAGAAAGGGAGAAGACTCAGATCCACGGCAAACTGAGGCCCACTGGGGCCACAAGGCAGCCCTGGGACATCTGAGATCGCTGCAGGTGTGCCCAGTAATTCCAGTGTTCCTTGGGACAATGACACTGGGACCCACAACGCTGCCACAGCACCACTGCAGCATTGCCCTCACACAGATAAGAGGTTGTGAGGAGATGGAATATGTCCCAGGTGGAAAAAACCAACAGAAACTTCCAGTTTCCATCACAAAAAAAAAAAATCCTCTCTGCCCTTTCCCCCACTCCAAATGCCTGACTAACACTTGACCTGTGCTACAGAGGTTTGTCAGCAAGAGGCAGCGGGTAGATCCAGCTCTGTATGTACCCATAAGCCACCCTGAGTCACGCCTGTAAAACCCCAAACTTTTTGTTCATAGAGTAAAATCACCTCCCAAGCCAACACAAGTTCCTCTCCCAGCTCTTTCCCCAGCAAACAGCCAGCCCAGGCTGTGCCTTATTAACCAACACAAGCAACAACCATCTTCTGTCCAAAAACCCCACATCTGCAGAGGTGTCATTTTGGGCCACAAAATCACCAGTACCAGAAAGCTGCTCCCAAAGGAAGCTTCCAACAAAGCACAGATGAGTTTCCTCCAGCAACAACCACTTTTGCACACAAACTCCAGCTCAGCCCTGGACCATGGCTCAGAGCTGAAAAACAAAGGGATCAGCCTTCAGCAAGATTCATTATCCACTAAAAGAAAAGCAGGGAAGCATCCCCTCCAGGGAGGGAGATGGATTGCTGAGGCACAGCTAAATATTTATCACGTCCAGCATAATATTTTCCAGGCTTCCACTGTTATGCCAGCAGAGGAGGAAGGCAGGAGCAAAGTGCTGTGTTTTCTCTAGGATCATTAGAATTAATTGGATTGGAGCTCCATAATGCTTCAACTAGAATTAAATACTGGCTTCATGGGATCAGAGCTCCCAACCCTGCAGCCTCTCACACCCTGGGAACACCAGGCTGGTGGCTACTCTGCCTGGGCACGATGGGAGCCCAAAGCCAAAGTCCTGCTTCAGCAGGTCACGACCCACACGTGTATTTTTGGCAGAGCTGCCTTTTTTTTTGGGGATGGCAGCTGGAAAAGTGTGAATGGCAGATGAGACAGTGCTGGATTCACAGACTGAATTGCACAACAGTGGTGTGCTCCCACGAAGGGCATGGCCAGGGCACAGCAGGGACATGGCAGGGACACGTCCCCACCACTTATTTACCCACCCAGAATAGACGTGCCACGAGAACAAGCACCAGTTCATCCCCAGGTCCTGGCATTTCTCACTGCTGATTTTTCCAAGCCTCTGTGGCCAAGGAGAGCTGTCTCCCCAGAGCCACAGCCTGGCTCCAGACAGATCCTGATCCCTCTATTCCCAAAGCACCTCTATTCCCAAAGGACAATCTCCCTGCTAAGGAAAACGTCACTTGCTTTTGAATCACTCATGCATGGGTGCTGAGTGAGCCAGGGGAGGCCAAGCAGATCTTCTCCAGCCAGATCCTGCCCGTGTGCTCACCCTCCCTCCTTCCCTGCAGCTGCTTTTGCCAGCAAACTCCAAAATTTTGGGAAACAACTGTTTCCCCACTGGCACACCCCTGCCTGTCCCTCCAAGGGTCCTTCCCAGGCATCAGGGGCCACTCAAATCACAGCCAACAGCCCCAGGGATGGGCAAAGGGACTTCCACGTGCAGGACAGGCAGAAGATCCACCTTGAGGCCCAGGGGAAAAAAAAGGCAACAGCCTGGATTTGTATCCCCAGAGTCTCAGACCCTGCATTTTCCACTGTGTTTCTGCATCACACAAAGGCTGAAAATTCCCTGAGGCTTAATCCCCTCCTTCTTTAACCTCTGGCACTCAACACCCTCCATGCACAGCATCCATTCTGAACTGAAAAAGGTGCAGACCTTGCTGGAGAATCACACCCAGGCCCAGCCAGATGTTGCAAGCTGCAGCCAGAGGCTGCGCCCCTTGCAAAACTCTGCAAGGAGGACACAGGGGCAGCTCCAGAGCTTTGTTCCCTGTTCCTTCCTACAGTGCCACCCATGCCATGAGACACAGCTTGAGGGAACTTGGGTGACCTGAGAAAACAGGGAGTTTTTTGCATATATAAGTAAACATCAGCCTCAACAATGCAAGATAACACAAGAGACATTCTCCCACGTACAAGATCCTGCAAGATAACTTGGATCAAGCAGACAGGGAGCAATGGGAAGAGGAAGCAAGAAAGCAAAAATCCTCCCTAAGCTCCACAAAATCCCCAGAAGGTGTTTATCTCTCAAGCTATGTTTAGTGCAAAGCAAAGCCCCGGCCCAGCACCATTCCTATCACCAGTGTCACAGCCAGCCACGCATCCCAAAAATCTCCCGAGGCAGGAGACAACCCCATGACTAAGCCAAAGTGATGGCAGGTGAGTTTTGGAAGGCATCTGTCACAGAAAAAGCCAACCAAGAGCTTCAACACAGTGGCCTCTGTTTACAACCCTGGGCAACACAAACCCAAGGAGAAGCAGCAAAGGAAACCTGAGATTGCTCGCTGAAATTCCCTAAGGAAAACGAGGGAAATTTAGCTTAAATTCAGGCTGCCTGAAAGGGAGTGAAGCAGCTGCCATGAGCAGCAGGGGCACACACCCAGACCTGCAAGCATCCCTGGAAAAACCCACTTGGAGGCAGGTGCAAGCCAAGGAGAGGCAGGATGAGAGGAGAGGGCTGAGGAGGCAGATGTGTAACACACACCTGGGTGCTGCTGGAAGCCAAGGAGCTCAGGTCAGACAGGGACTCCGAGCTGCCAGCTCTCAGCACACGTGTGACACCTCCAGCACAGGATAGCAGGGTTAACTGCATGAATGAACCAGCTTGTCACAACCAACAGAAACCTGCAGACACAGAGCAGCTCCAAACCTCCTCCGAGGAAAGCACAACGCTCCCAGGTGCTCCTCCAGGTATCATCTCTCAGTGTCAGCCACGCTGCTTCCCCCAAAATCCTCCAGGCCCAGCTCAGGCTTCATCTCCTGTGGGGCACAAGCGGTCCCAAAGGCCAGGCTCACCTCGTCCCTCCATCCACACATCCGCCAGTCCGGCACAGGCAGCCAAGGAAGGATCTGAGCTCAGGTGTCCCAGCCTTTTAAGAAGCCTGGATGATCCCTTCCAAGGCTGGATGGCTGGAGGCATGTGCTCCTGCCTGTGAGTCAGCAGCTCCGCTCAGCATCTCCGTAAATCGCTGCTGATTCACCCCTTGCTTACACAGCAAACAGGAAACTCAGGTCCACATTCCCTCCGGATAAGACACGGATCATTCAAAAGCGGAGGGGAGCGGGGGGATGAAAAAAAAAGTCACGGGAGGTGCGTTCATCTGCTCACATGGCTCCTGACTTCAAGTTTCCAGCGCATCACTCCCGCACAGGGAAAACCCCTGGAATTGTATCCCGCTGACAGCAGAGAGGCACCAGCCGCACTCCGTGCGCCCAAGGCGCGGACGGAGCCGGGCCCGGGGAGCACCGGGACAGCGGCAAAGCCACGTCCCTGACCCCATCCATCCCAGGCCGATACCTGCCGGCTGGCGCTCACCTCGGGATGAGGACAGGCCACCTGAGTCACGGCCACGCTCTATAAATAACACCTGTGACACACGGTCACGTTCCCCGGCTGGCGACAGCGGGAAACCAGCGGGGCACTCCCGGCACCGGCTCCGGGCCGTGCCCGAACGCCGACACGAGGCGACACAGCCGGAACCCCAGCCCTGTCCTTCCCACCGGGCTGAGCCTCGGCGAGGGCTCGGCTCACCCGCGGCTCCGAGCCCAGGATTGCCGAGGAGTGGAAACTCAACAAGGGAAAAGCCTCCAGCAGCAGCAGCAAACAAAACTCGCCCGTTTTTATCGCTCTCCCCACGCCAAACGCCGCTTCGCCCCGTCCCCCCCCACCCC
>VWYI01021662.1:475759-525455 GCA_013399455.1 Anthoscopus minutus
AAAAAAAAAAAAAAAAAGTAGGTGCCACAAAAATTTCTCTGTGGTGCGCTGATTCTTTCCCAGCCTTCATCTTAATGGATAATTCCAGATATTCAACTATCCCAACATCTCTTCCCCATCCATTTGTCATGCTGAGAACTACTCTGGGTAAAACTGCCTTGCTGCCCTGCAGAAATTGCAGGGTAGATGCCTTTAAAAATAAAATAAATTAAACGTGTAGTTCAGAAACCATAGGGAATGCAGGAGGCTTTGTCGATAAAACAACAGGAATAGTCCAGATTTTATTTTAGACTTCTCTTCTTCCCCCCCCCCACCCCATTTTCATTTCAACCACTAATTACAAAGTGCAGGCTGGAGGCTCGGCAGTGGTGGAGCGAGGAAGGAGGAGATGGGTGCGGAGAAAACAATTTCACCAACTGCTTATTTCAGCCTGAGATCAAAAGAGGTGCCAGGTGCCAGGTCCCCACTGCCACCACCAGAGCATTGTCCCAGTCAGTGAAGTTGGTGTGTGTAGGAAACAGAGGGGACAGCCAAGGGTCAACAATTATTAGGGAAATGTAATCTTTTATCGTGGTTTTCTGGATGAAAGCTCTGCCAGCCACACCATGGGCCGAGTAGCGCTCGGTGGCTGAGCAGGGATGAGTCGTGACTGGAGAGGGTGAACTTTGAGAGGGAGAGAATCAGCTGTGGGAGTCGTGTGTGAATCAGCACAGAACCTCCTGATTCAGGAGGGGGTCGTGGAATCACAGAATCCTGGAATGGTTTGGGTTGGAAGGATCCTAAAGCTCATCTCCTCCCAGCCTTGGGCAGGGACGCCTTCTGTGTGTCCAGACACCGACCAGGTTGCTCCAAGCCCCATCCAATCTGGCCATGGCCTCACCCAGGTGAATCCCCATGATGAAGGTTGTGTTTTTTCTGGGAGTTCAGGGAGTCTGAGCCCTTTTTTTGTGAGCTCAGCACTGGCCACACAAGGTGGCTGAGCTGAGTGGTGTCCCGGTGTGATGGTGTCCACGCTGCTGTGCTGACTAACATCTGTGTGGAGCGGGTGATCCCTCTCTCCTCCTCCTTGTTAGGCACTTGCTGGTAGCAGCCAAGCCCTGGAAGATGGTCAGGAGATAACATCTCTGTGGGAGTGCCTGGCAGGGTGTTTATTTCCTGCGCTGCTCTTTGTCGCTCCTGGCACAATGAGCATCAGTGGTGTGGAATGCTCCGGGAGGTTTTTCCCTGCCGCCTGCAGGGAGTGACGAGAAATGGGTCAGGCACAGATTTTGGCATCAAAGTGACCCCCTTGTCCCTCAGAGAGCACTCTTGTCCCATGTCACTGAGCTGTAGCAGAGATGAACAGCAGTTTGTGGGCTCTGGGGCCAACTTTCCTGTGATGTCCTCATTTCTGCTAAATGTCAAGTGTGGATGATAGCCTGGGAAAACATGGATGCACCAGGCATGTGGACCAAGCAGCCAGACTTCGACAGCTGGTGGTTTATGGTGGTGTGATGTTGAGTAGAAAACTTTCCATGGTGATGAATTTCTGGAAATCCCTGGAGCAGGAGACCTGAGACAGTGAAAGCTGTGAACTGGTTCGTTTTCAGCATCATCCTGCGTTTGCTTCTGCACCCCTGTGTGACCTCGTGTCAGGACTTCCTCCTTGTGCACAAGGGAGATGAATTGCACTCGATTTTTTGGGGTTTGCCCTGTCTTCCTTTCTCTGCTGATTCCTCCCCTCATTGCTGCAGTAGCTCCTAAAACTCTGATAGGAACAGCTGCTTCACTTGAACATGTTCCCTTTTCCCTTGCATTCCAAATGAAGGAGCATTTAGAAGCTGAAAGTAAAGCTGATTATAACCAGAGCTCACTGAGCCTCGTTATCCCTCGAGAGGAGGGCAGAAAGACGCCCAGCTGGATTTGTAATGGGTTAGGATGTGACTAACAGCCTGAGCCAGCCAGAAATCTCCCTGTGCAGAGACTCTCTTGGAAAACATCAATTTGTCAAAGCTAAGAGCTTCCATGGGAATCATATAGGCTGGTTTTGTCAGGAATAGTTGGGTATTTTTTTTAGATCTGAGATTTCAGGTCAAAACAAGAAACCCAAAGGGATGCCCCACCCCAAAGCAGTCGGCTGGTTGGTCCAGCTGCTGGCACAGATGTTTAGGGCAAGGGAAGAGCTTTTAGCAGCAGCTGCTGTGACTTCTTGATGCCCATATACCCATCAGGCTCTCCAGTCAGGCTCACCACGTGCATGGAGCAGCTCCAGTTCCTCAGGGATGTGCGGGCTTCTCGCACATTCCGACTCCATTCATCCAACACTTGGGTGCAGCACACCATGCTTCCCAAACCTCCCACTGCTCCCCTGCTGGGTTTGGCCAGGATTTTGGCTGGAAGCTCCTGCTTTGCCTGCTGCTCATCTGAGACTCAGGAACTCCTTGTCCAGGAGCCCAGGCTCGGGTTTATTGGGAAGACTGGAGCAGGTGCTGCCTTGGAGCTTTCCTCCCTGAGGAGGCTTTCCAGGAGAGGGGAAGGTGCTGAGTTTGTGTCAGGGACCAAGGGATCTGTCACCAGACACTGCATCAGAGACATCCCCGCTCCTCCTGTGCCACAGTTGCCTCCAGGAAGCTCCTGAACAGGAAACTGCTCCAAACCAGAGCACCCTGTTGCCATTCCTGAGAGTGAGGCCCCTCCATGAGGGTTGTGCTGTCTCCGCTCTGGCTGTTGTGCTCTGTTGTGTTTTCTCTCCGTAGTAACGTGCCAGTAACTCCCTGGGGAGCGAGGCCAGCCCATGGCAGGCAGTGAGAGCTCTTCGGGACTTCTCGTCCTCTCAGCCCACCCCACCCCACACACAGCTTTTGCTTTTTTATTTCCCCGCTGTTTGGCTCAGCAGCAGAAGACAGGAGCTGCCCCCTGCCCCTGGGAGATGGGGCTGGCGTTTGTTCTCTCCCCTTGCTCCCAGGGAATGGCTTTGCAGCAGTGTCCTGAGGGGACTGGAGCTCAGGGGCTGCTCCAAAGGCTGGGGTGCAGAAATTTGCCTTGCAGGGGCCCTGGACACACAAAGGGGTGTCGTGGGCTGAGGTTGGTGCAGGGGGACAGGGACAAGGGATAATCCTGCAGTGCTGGGCAGGTACTTTGTGTTCACCAGAAGAGTGGGGTGCCTGTGTCTTCCCAGATGCCTGAGGTGTCCCTTCCTCAGCTGGGTTGGGGCTGGGCTCTCTACTTGTTCCCCCAGGCTCCCAAGCCACCCAGCCTGGGCACTTGTGTCTGGCATCAGGGCTGAGCCCACCACTGCTCCCTGTGGAAACTCTCCATGGAGAGCAGGTTTAGACCTGGTCCCCTGCCCAGCTCCCAGAAAAGCTTCCCATTCCCTGTGCCCCCTGTGAGGGGAGGGAGGGACAGAGGGCCAGCAGGGCAGCAGCTGTGCTGCCATTGCTGCCATCCTGCTCCTCTCTGGCTGTGCTGGTTTGCATTGACTCCACTTCCTCAGGGGAAGTGTCAGAGAGCAAACACCACGGGCAGGCTCCTGGGGCTCTGCTGGCTGAGGCCTGGGCCTGCTGTGCCATCTCTGTCTGTGCAGGCTGATGAACTCCTGTCCTGGAGCCCACGGGGGTGACACGGGCTGGGGGCTGGCAGGAGGTGTCTCTTGTGCCACGTTCTGCTGGGGTTTCTGCTTGTGCCCCCTCTCTTTGAGGGCAGGATTGCATCAAACTGGGGGTGGTACCACCAGGAAGGGTCAGCACTGCTTCCAGCTCCCCCAGCTTTCCTGGGAGCATTCCCCCATGCCCAGGGTACTACAAAGCACCGGGGCTGGCTCATGCCAAGCCACAGCTGTGACTTGCAGGGCCCACGCCACACCCTTGAGTGCCCTTGGTTTCATGGGCTGTGTCACTGAGGTGAGCATGTGTGGATGTGATCGTGCACTTGGCTGAACTGGGATGTTTTTCTGAACTGGGCCCAGTTTCCAGCAGCACTGACTCTCTGTTGTAAAATCAGGCTGGTTGTAAAATGCTTTCTGTATGTGTGTTCATCTGTGCACTGGTGACACTGCAGCTCCTGTCCTGGCTGGGGGTTTGTGGTGCTGCTGTGGTACAGGGAATATCGAGGAAAAGCCTGTCCAGGATATGTCTGAGATCCTCCAAATACTGCATCACTTTCTGCTTTAAAATGCATTTGTGTCTGTGATACTTCCAAACAGATCATATATTTTAAAAGTGTATTTAGAGAAAAAAGTTCTTTTGTTCAGTTGTCAATTTAGTTTTAAACTTCTCTAAGCTTCAGGCAGAGGCTATGGAAAATTTTAGCCTGGGAGGAGAGTGGGGTGGAAGGGCTGGAACGAGTGAAAGCTGCTGCTATAAGATCATTTTACAGCCTTTGGTGCTGCCAACTCTGCCCTTGCCACCCCTGAGAGCTGCCACCAAATGCTCTGTGAGTGTGAGGGCATCTCATGCCCCAGCTTGGGCAGGTTTCCCTCCAGCAAGACAGGTCTGTGCTGCTGGGGAAGGGCTTCACCTTCTCCCTTGGATTTTTTGGGGTGCCTGGATCCACATGGAGAAACACTGCAGTGCTCCCTCTTTTCTGTCTGGGGGAAGCTCAAAGAGCTCAGCTTTTTGGTGAACCAGAGCTGAGAGGGGCAGGACTGAAGCCTATAAATACTTGGGGGAACAGCAGGGAGGGAAATTATTTATGTCCACCCAAGAACAATGTTGGCACAAGAACAAGTGGGCAGAAACCAGCAGGAATAAACTTGGTCTGGAAATGTGGAGGTTTCCATCCAGTGTAGGAGAATTGAGTGTCTGCAAAAAAGGAGCAGGAATAAAAGCTTGAGCTGCTTCTCTGGAAATATACAATTCCAGTGGGCTCATTTCTAGTTTCTCTTGAATACAGGGATGAGGCAAACTGGACAGGACTTTTCAGCTGAAATGCAGTGAAATAGAGTGTATTGAGCTCAGCTAAATCAGATACTGAATGCAGGTGAACTTTGCAGCCCTTCAGCCTTAAAAAAAACACTGGAGCGAATGAAAAGTTTCTATTCTTTTAATCAAACTTGTCTCTTGGATTGAGATCTTGCATTCCTGGAATTCACTTTTAAGTACAGAAAGTCTCTAGAAATGAAACATTTGCTTTTGCACTGAAGGCAGAAGCTCAGGTGGATGAAACCAGAGGGGTGTTCTGACTCATCTGATTTATACATGAGCTGAAACTTTTTTTTTCCTGTAACTGAGCTGCTGTGAGAAAGGCCAGGGTGTCGAAACAGGAAGCCTGTGTATGTGTGTGTACATGTAAATTTGTGTGCACAGCCCCCCTTGCACACCTGTGTGTGCTTTCCTGTGAATTTGTGGCATTCACCTCCTCAGCATCTTCCCCAAAACGTGTCTAGACAATGCCTCAAGAGCAGACTGAGGAGTCTTGTCCTGTTTTATGTGCCACAACAAAAAACCCTATGCTGGAGGATAAATTAATGGGTTGTTACCTGGGTCAGCTTTGTTGGTTTTCCTCCTCTTCTTTTTGTTCTCCCCCAACATCAATACATTTCCCTCCCCACAGCTGCTTTCCTAAAATCAACGTGCTGGCATCATTGATTCAGGGCTGGGTCAAAATCTTGCTCCTGCTCCAGGGGTTTGGAAAGGCTGAGCAGACCTGGCTGTGCTCACACCTTGGAGGGACCAATGAGGACATCCAGGTGTCAGTGAAAGCAAAGTCTCTGACCCAGCACCAGATCCATTCCCGTGGGCACGAGGGATGCTGTAGCAGTCCCAAAACTGCCCATCCTGCTGTGGACTCTCTGGGGACGTCCCAACCCTCAAACCTCTCTCCCATCCCCTGCTGTGGGTTCCTCAGAGCCATCCCAGCCCTCACCCCTCTCTCCCACCCCTCAGGCTGCCACGACAAGGCCGTGCTGCTCTATGAGTACGTGGGGAAGCGGATCGTGGACTTGCAGCACACGGAAGTGCCGGATGCCTATCGAGGGAGAGGAATAGCCAAGCACCTGGCAAAGGTACGACCCCAGCCACCCACAAGGGCAAGAGCTGTTGCCATCCCAGCTGTGGCTAAAGATCCTGGCTGAAGCCAGGCCCCATCACATTGGAACTGCATGTGTGCCCTGTGGGAATCCTGCTCTGATGGGAGATGGGGTGGCTGGCGGGGCGGATGGAAATCTGGAGTCAGACATTCCTGTTTCTTGTGGCAAGAGGAGCTGGGTAAGTGTCAGCAAATCCAGCCACTCGCCCAGGTTCAGTCCATTCCTCCTCTCAGCAAAAAACCCCTGTGCAGGGGTTGATGGATCACCTCAGCATAAGCTGGACCCCTCCTCTCAAACCTTCACTGCCCTTGTGAGTCCTTTGCCTGCCGTGGGCTGTGCAGGGAGAGCTGAGGAGCCGCAACCATGGGGGAACTGTGGGGTGCTGCTTTGGGGTACAGCTGCTCCCTGTAAGCAGGTACAAAGGGATGATGAAGATGGCCTTCAGGATGGGCTGGGTCACCTGCAGCGCAGCATCCACAGGGCTGGATGTGTTGAGGGTTAAACTGGGGGCTCTGTGGTGAGGTGGTGGCTCTGGCCACGACATCTGTGCTCTCCCCTCAAGCCTCTCCCTCCACCTCAGGGGGTACCCGAGGGACCCCTGCTGCTTCCCCCATCTGGGTGAGTGGTACAGAACTTGCAGGAAGCTTCAGAGAGGAGCAGAGGCTGGGGGTGCTGGTTGTAACTCGCCTGATCTCTGTTGGTTGCAGGCAGCCCTGGACTTTGTGGTGGAGGAGGACCTGAAGGCGCACCTGACGTGCTGGTACATTCAGAAATACGTCAAGGAGAACCCGCTGCCGCAGTACCTGGAACACTTGCAGCCTTAAGGCAGGACTGCTCCCACACCAGCACACCTGTCCCTGACTGTTCAACGCGGCCTTCGCTTCTCTGCAGTCTCAGGAAACCCCTTCCCACGCTCGCAATTCCCGTTCTTTTTAAAGCGTGTCCATGCGGTGCGTGAGTGCGGGCACGACCTCCTCCTCTCTGCCCACGTGTGAGCATGGCCACAGCCCCTGGGCCAGGCTGGCTCTGGGCACACGTGGTGTCCCCCAGTGCTTTTCCCAAGCCAGGGGATAGAAGAGGGTGATTTTTCCACCAAACTCCATCGCAAGGCCAGGGGATGACTTGTTCTGCACTTCGTCCTCTCCCCTCTGCTTGGCAACATCTCTGAACTTGCTGGGGGATGTTGGTTAGGGGTGGTCATGGGGTTACCAGCACCCCTTTCCTCATGGCAGCTGGGGAGATGCTGTGGATTAAGCTTTGTGGGACAGAGGGAGATGCTGGAGGAGCCCCAGCCCTGTGTCAGGTTCATCCCCTGCAGCACCTGCTGGGCACCAAGCCGTGTCCAAGCCCACATGCAATCATATAAGAACATGTGGACCATGGTGGCACCTTGGGGGCTTTGCTGCACTGGCTGTGGAGACACTGGCATGGTGACACTTTCAAGCCTAGAGACAAGAGCCGTGTGAGGAGCGGACTTGGACTGCAGAGGCTGTGGCAGAGTCTGTGCAAAGGAAGAAAAGCGGCTGAGTTGCAGATGCTGCTCCCTGGAGATGCCTGCTTCTGTACACAACCCTGAAGTGGCATCCCACAGGGTCATGGACTGTTATTCCTGTCTCCCTGCCCTTGCTATGGACACAGTCTGCTCAGGAGAAGAGACCAGCCCCACAGCCAGCCCTGGCCTCAGTGATGAGGGACATCCCAGGGCATCAGGGTGGTTTCCTGCAGCTGGAGAGGAAGGCTCCCCCCATCTCCCTCTTCTCCATCTGTGTGTCCCTGTCAGTGCTCAGATCAGCCCAGTCACGACATCCTGAGAGCAGCAGGGTGAGGCCTCTGGGACTGCTCCTGGCCCATCTCCAGGGCTCGGTGCTAGAGGTGCCTGCATCCAATCCAGAGGATTCCAATGGCTTCTCCTTACAGCCTTGGGAAAGAAGCCCTGGCTCATGGCATTGCCTGTTTGCTCAGTGGCCTCCTCACAGCTCCAAGCTCAGGGCACTGGCAGCATCGTGGGGACCTTGGCCAGCAGCAGGAGCACCCTCATTTCGTGCTCTTACCTCCGTGGATGATGATTCTGTAGCACAACCCAGCATTGCCACACCCAGATGTACAGGTAACACCATGATGGCAGGGCACTGCCAGCTTCCAGCTTGCTGCCTGTCCTGCCTTGCCTGGGTTTTCCAGGGCCTGAGCTATACCTCAGCATCTCACACTGAGCTCTCAGGATTTTGTGGCATCCCAGGGCAGGGCTGTGGTGAGGGAGATGATTTCAACACACCCAGCCCTGAGCAGCAGCTGTGGGCTGCAGCCAGGCAGGAGATGGAAAGCCTCTCACCTGGAGACTAAATCCAGACCTTGCTTAGCTCAGTAGGGGCTAAAATTTACAACCTGTGCCATGGAGTGACTGAAGCCCCAGGTGAGAGGCAGCTCAGCCCTTTCCCAGAGCCCAGCACAAAGTCCATGGCAGCAAAGGCAAAAACTCCTACAATCTTCTCTCCTGGTTGGGGTGGCCAGAGATGAAGACCCTGTGCCAGGATTTCAGCCTGACCTGTGCCTGGCCACCAGCTCAAGGTGAACCCTTGCTGTCTGTTCGTGCTTTTGGGCTGCCCATCACCAGCATAGCACAGCCCTCCCAGGCTTCCAAACCTCCCAAAATCCATCCCTGCCCCGCACACTGCAGGCTGTGAGACCCCTGCTTGTGCCTACCACCTGTGCCAAGGGGCAGAGCCACCTCTGCCTTGTGCTGCCCAGGAAAGGTCTCAAGCTCAGCCCTGCCTCTGCTTCATTTCTGCCCTCCTGCTGCTTGTTTCACCCTGGCTGTGACCTTCAGGGTGGCTTCGAGGGACTGGGAAAAGGTGGCAGGTAACAAACTAAAGGGGCTCAAGAAGAAATGTGGGCTGCTAAATGTTCCTCCTTTAATAAGCAAAACACACTTCAACACATAGTTACAGGAGCAAGGCTTGCTCTGGTACTGCTGTGATGACTGAACCATCCCTTCTCTTGATTCCAAGGCGATGCTGAACTTTTTTCTCCCCTGGAAACCAAGATAAGACACTTTTGTCCTTGCCACAGCAGGGCTGGGTGCTCAGGAGCGATGTTTGAGCCCAGTGCTGCGAGCCTCTGTCCTGGTTTCGTGCTCATTCCCACTGTGTGCAGTCTCCAGCAGCTCCCTGTTGTGTCAGCTGGCTGGAGGGTGTGCAGTGCTCACTGTCTGGGCAGTGTCCTGGTATCCAGCCTAGCTCTGGAGCCCCTCATGCTGCTCTGGCAGGAACCTCGTGCTTCCCGGCGCTGGATCACCCGCAGCAATCACTGCCTTAAATCAGGCACAGCACAGCACGGTTTTGCTGCTGCTTCCCTTCGAGGTGCTACAACCCCCCCCGAGCGTCTGACCTGACAGAGGTGTGTGCCAGTGTCTGTGCCAACCATTTCTCTGCTGTGTCCGTGCTCTGTCCCAGCTTTCCCTCCTCCTCCATGCCAGTGAATAGCAATACCCGCAGCTCACCGGCAGTGCCGCAGTCCACGGTGCTCCTGTGACCCTGCACGGCCGGGTGGGACCCGGCTCGGTGTCCCTCGGTGCTGGGTAGCCCTTCCCTGCCTCCCCACCAGCTGCCTTTTCCCAGCTGGTGTCTGCAGAAAGGAGTTTAGAGTCCTGTGCTGCCCCTTGGTGCTGATTAAGCCCGGAGGAGTTTGGGATCTTGGGCTCTCCCCAGGCAACAGGAGTGTGGAAGTGGTTTGGTTGAATACTGAGCTCCCCAAACCTGTTTGAACTAGAGACCTTTGGTGGGTGGGGGAATGCAGGTGGCTGTCAAACCTGCTTCCACAGCCCCCAACTTGAAACACCCCCTCCCTCATCTGCTCTCCAGCATTGTCTTCCTCTGTCCAAGGTTTCCGTTCTGTTGGATTCGGTGGTTACGATGTGCCTTTCCTTCTCAGGACCTGTTACAAACGACCTTTCTGCTCTTGTTTATGTTTAACATTTATCTTGATCCCTCCCTCTGTCATACTATAAAACATGAACATAATGCATGGAATACAATACAATAAAAGTGTGGCTTAACTGAGCTGCAGTGGCTGTGCTGTGCTGGGGGAGACCACACGCTCCCATTGAAGATGAACAGTAGGTAAGGGGTGAAATTATTGGTTTTTGTTTGAGGTCACAGGGTTGGCTGACCTCGTGATGACTGTGCAGAGCTCAGGGTGAACGGGATCACAACTGGTTCCACTCCTTTGCCAGCTGATCCAGCCTTGCTCACCATCATCATTTCTCCTTGGGATTTCAGGACAGTCTTTGGGAGCTGTCCTGCAAATAAGCAGACACTCAGTGTTTATGTCCACTCTTTCAAGATGGGCATGAAAATATTTAAATATCCAGCTGCTGTGCTTGTCCAGAGCAAGGTGGGGCAGGCAGGTGACTCAGGGGGACACAAGGCACTTCCCTCCTGGAGCCAGCACTCCACAGGGCTGGGAGCATAGCCTGAGCACTCAGCATCCTAGCAAGGCATTTGTGTCACTTCCCAATGCTGTGTGAAGGCTACAGAGGCTGAGGCCAGACTTTGGATAACTCAGATTGCCGGTAAAGTTGGAGAACAGTAATGATTTGATGCAGCGTGACAAGCTCCCCCTGAGCTGCAGCAGGAGCGTGAGGTTTGCTGCTCCCAAGGGACAGCACGGGCGGTCGGGATCTGTAGCTGGGCTGTTGCTGGTAACGCGCTCTGTTTACATTCCACATTCCAGACAGTCCATGCTCCAGCCTGTCCCAGCACTGCTGCACGTTCTGCCGGGCTGGGCACACTTCCCAAACATCTCCTTGTTCCTGTGAATGCAGAGTTTACCTCCCCTGAAACAGCTGCCCCCCAAAATACAGCTGAGAGCAGCAGTGTAGGAGGGCTCTGTAGGCTGGAAGAGCAGCCTTGGGATGCCTGGGAAGGTGGAGGCAGTCGGGGGTTTGTTCTCTTCAGTCCCATTACATCACTTGGGAATAATGTCAAAAAGAGGGTTTTTCTAGGAACGGGAGATGCAGAGCCAGCGCCGCTGTCTCCTGATGTGTGCTGTCAGGCTGGAGGATGGCTCAGAGAAAGGGAGGGTACGGAACAGGGAGCTGCTGTTTGATAAGGGACAACTTAAAATTCCTGAGAAAAAGGCTCCTCTTCTGGGAGGACTCCGGCCGGGAGCAAGAGGGAGCCCTGGAGATAACCAGTGCAAGCACCGTGTCAGAGGTCGCCCACAAAACCTTCTGATGGATCCACAGAAAACCTCTGGCAGTACCAAACCTACATTGCAATTCTAGAAAAGCGTTAGGTTATAAACTTTATATTGACTTGATGATCTTGGGTCTTTTCCTAAGTGATTCTGTGATGTATTCCTCAGAGATGCAGCAGGGGAGCCTCCGCATTCACTGCCCCTCTTTCGGGATTGAGTAAGGGGGCGAAATTCACCCCAAAAGCGCCCAACCTCTCCTCCCAGGGCGGTGCTGCTCATCTATCCCTATTCCCCCGCAGGGATGGAACCTCCTGGGTTTTCTGGATCAGAAACATGAGGCGATGCTGAGGCTGCCGAGAAGAGCCAACCCTCAGCAGCCCCATCCCTTCATGGCGGAGCCGCGGGGCAGGCCGGGACTCACCGCCGCGCTCCTCCCACCGGGTGGAAGATCCCGGGCGGCGGGGCCGAGCCGAGCCGGTGACGAGCCGAGCCCCGCCACCGGTGAAGGGGCTGTGGCCGAGGGTCTCACTGGGGTCTCACCGCGGTGCCCGCCTGGCCCCACCGCGCCCGTCCAAGGGACTACACACCCCAGAGCCCCCTGCGGCCGTGCGGCGCTGCGGGGCGCTGTGGGACTCGTAGTCCTTGCGTGGGCCCAGCCCCACCCCGAGCAGCGGCCGCCGCCGCCCCCGCGCACTACATCTTCCGTCGGGCATCGCGGCGCGCCCGCGGGCCGCCGGCGGAGACATTTGCGAGACGAGTGTCTCCAAGATGGCGGCGTGGGGAAGGAGGCGCGCGGGCCCCGGCGGCACCAACAGCGGCGGCGGCCGGGACAGGTGAGGGGCGNCGGGGGCGCTCGGCGGGGCCGGGCCCGGGGAAGGTCAGCGCGGCCCGCGGCGTGTCTGGGGCAGCGCTGCCCGCGGCGGGATGCGGCGTTGGGGGCCGGGTAGAGGAGGGCCGCCCCCGGGAGGCTCCTTCCGTCCACGGCTTTTTTTAAAGGCGGGGAGGGAGCGGCGAGTCCTCCAGGGTGACCTCCTTCTGCCGGGGCCGCGGCGGGCAGGGAGCTCGGTACCGCGCTCCAGCCTCTGTCGGGGCGCAGGATCGGCCAGCACAGGCTGGAAATACCCACGGAGCAGCGGTGGAAGTTTGGGAATCGCAACTTTGAAATGGGAAAAAGAGACAGAGGGAAATCTCACAGAATCATTTGTGTTCTAAAGACCTGTGAGATCATCGAGTCCAGCCTGTGACCGATCCCCATCCCGTCACCCAGACCAGAGCACTGAGTGCCACCCAGTCTTTCCTTAAACACCTCCAGGGACGGTGACTCCGCCACCTCCCATCATTTAATCACCCCTTCTGTGAAGAAATCCTTCCAAATGTCCGACTTAAACCTCCCCTGGCACACCTTAAGACAGTGTCTGGTCGAGCTACTTTAAAATCTATTTGCACAGCTCTCCACCTGCTGAAAATGTCTGGGTTTATCCCGCATTTCCTGACGTTGGCATTTTTCTGTTCTGCCCCAGGGCTGACTGATGTAACCGGCAGCTGCTGAAAGCTGTTGCAGTGTTTTCTGAGTTTTCCTTTGTCCTGCCGCCTCGCCTCGAAACTCTGATATCCCTCTTAATTAGAAACTCTGATATTCCCCTTAATTTATGTTGTGGCTTTTGCTTCACTTGCTGTGATCCAATAGTGTTTGCTTTGATGCTGTTGAATCTACACGGCCAAGGAGAGCCACAAGTAGCCCTGAAAATTCTGTTGCTAATGTGAATTGCAGGAATGCTGCCTGTGTTCAGGGAATTCAAAAGTAATTGAACTGGAAGGGCCAATGGAATTCTTGCATCAGCGTGGTTTAAATAAACAACTAAGAATACCACAGTGGTAAAACTGTCTGCACCCAGTGCTGGCACTGCCCCAGCATGGGAGGTGTGGAGTTTTCATGTGGATTTTTCATGTGGCAGACGTGTCCTCCCAGAAGAAGAGAAGAAACAGAATATGGAAAAGAACATTTAATAACTTCAGTAATTCTTCCAGGGTGAAAATTGACGCAGACTTAAAAGTGAGTTGTTACTGTGTAACTTCATCTGTGACCTGTACAATAATCTAATTGTTGTTTGAGGTGATCTTTTTTCAAGGCTGTGATTGCTCTTGATCTTATGATCAAAAATATTCCTAAACACGAGTCACTCCATCAACCTGCTGCATGTATTATTTTTCCTTTGCCAGTGAAAAGGGTATGGAAAAGAACAGAACAGATCCTCCCCTGAGCAGCGTTTCACAATCTCCATCAAAAGCTGCTGGTTCTTCAGGTGTCACCCTGTACAAATGTGACAGCAGGACAATTCCAAAAGGTGTTGGGTGATGTCAGTGAGGTGCTGCTTCCCTCCTGGCAGTTGCAGAGCAGGAGATGTGGATGACTGGGCCTCTGCCTCTCCATCAGGGGCTGATCCCAAACCACACCTGCCTGTCTTGTTGGGCTGCTGCAGCACCGGTTGTGCAAAGGCAGCACTGACAGACCTGATGTCATCACATGATGCCATGTGCTTTTTATAGGGTGAATACAGTTTTCTTACTCTGGGCAGGATTCTTGTCCAAAGACACGTTCCTTTGAACTGAATGTGCTGATCCAGTTTTCCTGGTAACTGAGCTGCTTCAAGGAGTGTTTGTAGTTGTCAGCCAGCCGCTCTAAAAGGCATCTGTGTGTCGGAGGTGGTGTGAGGAGACTCAGTACTGAATAAAATCCTGTCTGCTGCGAGACTGGAGCAGCTTTCATTTAAAATTATTAAAAAAAAAAAAAAAGTCCAACATATCTGTGGAGACTGACTCCCTTCATAAGTGGCTTTGTGACTTTATTGATACAGAGAAAGCTATAATTGGTTAAAAAGTGCTTTCCTTGCTAGGAGTGAATGTAAGGACATTCATTTCAAAGGATGGTGACTGTGAACTCCAGCTGGCTCTGGTGGTGAAATAATAATGTTAAACAAAATAACCAAAAACATTGAAGGGAACCAACTAAATATTTGTTTTTCTTCATTCTGGATAGACTCTTTAATGGAGCCTGTCTAAAGGGAATTGTTTATCTGTAGACCAAAACAACTTTTTCATACAGAACAGACACTGGATTGTACTGGGTGATTTTTGTGTAAAAGGCAGCCTGGTGCCCGCCAGAGCAGTGGACAGCATGTTGTTTGTTCCCCTGGGAGATGTTCTGACAAACTCTGGAAAGAACAGCTTCCATGTCACCACCACTGCCTGCACTGGCTCCTCTGTGCCCTCACAGAGCTCTCCTGTCACTACCTGCACTGCTCAGATTTCTGCTACTCTGCTTGCAGCAATGATTGACCTATTTCCATCAGCCTGGCTAATCATTAGTTGACTTAAAATTGACACCTCCTCGTTGTCCAGGGGCTGGATTTGTTGTAATGGTCTGCTGATGTTTTCCTTAGTGTTCAAGCAATGTTGTCCCCTCCCTAAGGCTGCTTGAAGAGCTTCCCAGTGTTCTCCTGTCCTTTATCCTATTGGAATTCAAGGTGCATCTTTTGAATTAAAGTCTTGATTTATTGCCCTGCATTTCCTGTTCTTCTTCTGCTTGAGTGCCCTTCCTAAAGCCCCAGGCCTGACAGCCCTGGCTGAGGGCTTGAGCCTGGTAGATTGTGGGGACCTTCAGCAGAGAAACAATTCTCCAAGTGTTTAGGGTGGGATGTGTTTGTGCTTTCTGTGCAACATATCCTGAGTAGAAACATACACTGGGGAATATGCCTGGGAGGTGGAATGTTTCCACTGAGAACTGAAGCCAGGCCACAGCTCATTCCTTAATCTTGAAATTAAATTAAATTTCAGGAAGGACTTATGTTGGAGGGAGGCAAGTTTAGTGTTTGAATCTGCCATGCCTTGACTCTGTTGACTTCCTCCAGCTTGGCTGAGATGCTGACAGTGCTCCCAGACATGCTCTGGCCAATGTCCTTTCTGAGATCTTGCACGGCCAGCACGAAACCCCTTTTGCATTGCTGAGCTGGACTGTGTGTGCTGCTTTTGACCAGGTGTTATCACACTGCTGCAAGCTTCTCCTTTCTAATTTTTTTAACTACTTATCAAACTGGTCTTCACTTTCAGTTAATCTGACTGTTTGGTGCTCTGAGCAAAACTCTTGCCCAGGAAAGAAAACTTTTAACAAAACTTTATCTACATATTATGGGAGAGGCTCAGAAGAACTTTTAGTTTTGCCCAGAACTGTGTTTGTGCATCTTGTTTCCAAGTGTGATTTTGAGCATTTGCAGAACTGAGATAGTTGGAGAACTGGAAACCCTCACCACAAGTCTGTCTGGCAGGTGCCATTAGGTTGAAGGCAACAAACTCAGGAGGCTCAGACCTCCTCCTTGCAGGTGGGCAGTGGTAGGAGGATGCTGAGGGTTCTCCCACGATGCTTTTTTCCCTGCTTTGTTCTCAGTACTTTTTCCTTTGTTTCTGCTTTTGCCACTTGATGCCTGGCAAGTGGAGTCTTTTCACATGGAGTGGCATTGTGTCTCCTCTGGAATGTTACTTACTTCTTCATCCATAAAGACTATCCAATTGAAATTTCCATTTACCAGGCAGGCTGCTGTTTTCAGGAGCCTGCTTCTAAGGAGGAGGCAGAGAAGTGGAACTGCTCTGAGGACTGGAATTTTAGAAGAGATCCTTGCCTGTGAGGGGGAGGCCCTGGCACAGGGTGCCCAGAGAAGTTGTGGCTGCCCCTGGATCCTTGGAAGTGTCCAAGGCCAGGTTGGATGGGACTTGAAGCAACCTGGGATAATGGAAGGTGTCCCTGCCCATGGCAGAGGGGTGGAACTGGATGGGCTTTAAGGTCCCTTGAACCCAAACCATGTCAGGATTTGATGAACTGCTGGAGCTGCTATTGTTCACCCTCTCCTGGTGCTCTCCCATATTCCCATGTTAGGAAGACAATCCAAATGCAATTTGAAGCTTGCTCTATAGCTAACACGGACACTTCTGCCCCTGCTGCTGCTGTAGCTCTGTTAACAATGGATTCTTTATTTATAACTTTGGCAATACCAAAATTTGACATTGTTGAGTTTTAAGTTACTTACATCTTGCTGTGCTGAATAGCTGAGAGTTCTGTCACATTCCCTCATCCAGGCATTCATTCAGCACCAGGAATGAGACACTAAAAGTTCTCAAATATAGAATGCCTGAATCTGCAATAGAACAAATATTTGGATATAAGGCCTAGAACCCTTCATATAGAACAGTTGTACAACTTTTTAACTGTGCCCTGTTATTTGAAGTGGGGAGACAGGTCCTGGAAAATAATTTGATTGAATAATATTAACAATTGCTTTTAGGCTCTGGCCTATCTAGTAAACAGCCTGTCAGGCTTCTGAACACCTGGCTTCTGAACACCTTCTGGCATTAGGTGCTTTCTGGTTATTTACTATTCTTTTAAGTAAAATTGAGTTTATATAAAATCCCCACATTTAATAAGTGGTGGATGCCAGCTCAGAGTTGCTTGCAGAGCTCTGCAGTTGTGTTTGTCATGGCTGGGGGTGGGTGACAAGCTCCAAAAGGCAAACTCCACGGCCTGCAGTGTTTGAGCAAATCCAGTTGCTTTTACTGGATTTGTTCATGTGCAGCTGCTGTGTTCAGTGGAAGGGCTGTGTCAGGAGAGTTGTCTCTGTGAAGTCCTCAGCTGAAACCTCCTCAAGCCCACAATATCTCTGTCTCTTTCCATATCATCTGAAATCCAGTTTCAGCTTTCCATGCTCCAGTGGCAGCCAGTTCTTATATGGAAGTAACTAATACATGATAACCTCACTACCCTGTGCAGAAATAGAGACTTGCTGCCTGCCTTGCTGACTCTTCACATGTCCTATTTGAGCAGATATATTTTTATTTGTCATTTTTGGATTGGCTGTTTTGCCATTTGCAGCTTCAGTACTATGATACAGATTTACTCTGATTTTAGAGGATTCATTTGGAGAAACAGCACAGTTGGGGGGCAGACTTTTTCAGGGACAAAGCCTTTGTGTTTTTCCATTTCTAGCGATTTTTTATTTTTCCCAGCAGAACATACTTTAAATTCTGCTTGTTTTGGCATTGGAGGACTGTGCTTTTCTTGTCTTTATTGTTATAAATCCCCAGAGCCTGGCAAGCCAAAAAATTCCAGAGGAGATGGACAGTGCTGCCTCTGGCCAGTCTGTTGGATTCCAGCTGACAGGTGGCTGTTTGTGGAGTGGCTGTGCTTGTGCAATGATGGCGAAAGGAAAAAGAAAAAGGTGTTCAGAGGGAAGAAAAGGCAGGAGCTGAGCAGGGAGCAGGAGCAGCCATGAGGCTGATGGGTTAGTGCCACCTGTCCTGGTGCTGAGCCTGGAGAAATCCCATGTAATGTAGATACTGAATTCTTGGAATTAGAAGCTCAGTTCCCAATGGTTCCTGTACAGGCAGGGAAGGAATGGGCTCACTTCATCCATGTTTTCCCAGTGATGACAGCGAGATCTGAATGAGAACTGTGCTGTTCCTAAGCCTCTGGGAAGTTCCTGGTTGAATTTGGATTCTGCTTCTCTGGTTTGCAGACCCATCTGCATTTTCCCAGGTATTACAAAACACTGAAAGTGCTCCTTGTTGGAAATACTAATTTTGTCTGGAGGGTTGTGTTTGCACTGGGTTGGCTTCCAGCTTAAAAATGCCTTTCAGCAATAGCTTTTCCATGAAGTCATTGTGCCCTAGCAAGTGGTTTCACAAAGTCATTGGTGGTGGTGTGCAGTTACCTTAAGCCTCTGTATGTCTTTTGCAATGAAACTGGTATTTTTGATTTGGAAGAAGCTGCACTTAGAGCAGCTGTTATCAGTGAAAAGAATCCTTGGCAGAAACCATGACCAGCTGTGTCCTTGGTGTCAGTGTAACACCTGCTTAACTGGTTTCTTGTTAGAAACTCCTTCTATAGGTGCTGTCCTTAAATTTTTTTCTTTAAATACCTCAATTCACTGCAGAACATGAGAGCCCACCACATCCTGTGCTGAAAGGGTTAAAGGTAATTTTCTCAACAATGTCTGACAAGCTCATTGCCCTAAAGAAGCCTTCAGCATACACAGAATTAAGGTGGATTTTTATTTTTCTTTCTACCCATGAACAGGCCAAAGGGAAATGCACTGCAAGGAACTCAATAACTACATTGTAAGTTGAGTTTTCCTTGTAGGTTATATAAATTCCAGCTGGCCTTTTAATGAAACTGCTTATGACTCTGCTTTAGGAGAGGGTGGTGCCTCTCAGTTCTGCTGGTTGATGTTTGCTGCTGTTACAAACCCAGCCATGTCTGCAGCAGCTTGTAATTTAATAATATTCTTGATTACAGCTGGCCACTGCTCAATCCCCTTTGCAGCCTGAGTGGAGCTGCACATTAAGGATAATGTTTGGCAACAGCAGCTTGTGAATGTGTATTTTTCTCCCTTATTTTCCAGCACATGCACATAAGTACCACTGTACTAATGGAGCAAAAAGTGCTCATTCTGTTCTCCACATCAGCAGTGTGTTCCTCCCCATATCACAGGGGTCTAAATGCTGTTGGGATGAGGCTGTTTTGTCTGCTGTGATTAGGTCAGATGTGTGATTTGTTCTCCTTCTGCTAAAGGAATCTGCTAGATATTTTTATCTTTGCTAGGCCACGTGCTCAGTTTTGCTCTGGTTAAGCACAAGTATGTCAGAAATATTCATTTCTGCTTAGAAGGGAGGATTTTGCCTGGTTCTGATGGATAGGTTTTTACCCTTTCTCAGAGCAGGTGAACAGTCATAATCCTATTTCTTAGCAGTCTGCACATGAATGTAACTGCAGATATAAAGATGTGGTGAAGAGGGTGGAGGGAAGGTGCAAACAGATGTGACATAGGTAGCTAAAAGCTGCTGCTCCAATACAAGTTCCCTGAATCCCCTGAGTAGGAAATGTGCTCCCAGGTGAAGTGAGCAGCTCTTTCTTCACTGCTTAAGCCTGCCTGGGTTAACTTGTTTGTGTCTTGCTTTGCTGCATCCCACTTCAGGAGAGGGAGTGAAACATTCTGCCACAAACTGAATACTCTTCTACCTTCTTCACCTTCCCTTTCAGCAGTGTTCCTTGGCCATCCTTGTTGGATTTACTATGGATTTACTAGGCTATGTTAATATAGGAGGACTAAATAGCTTTCTGCATCAGAAAGCAAATGTATTCATCTGGAGATGCTTCCTCTCCAAACCTCCCATAGCAATTTATCCTCTTGATCAATGAGCTGCTTGTCTTGGTTCCTATGAAAGCTCCTGGAGTCTGTGTGGTTTGTTCAGTGATGTGTTGTGGTCACTAGGGTGTGACACTTCTGCTCTCTCCAAAGAAACTGCTTGGGTATCAGTGTGAAACCATTTCGGGACTGTTTCAAGACCCTGTTTCTCAAATTGCTCTAGATCCTCCAAGTTAGGAAAAGGTAAGAAATATATGTTGCCTTCTTTTGGGATGAATTGTTGTACAGCAGGAGTAATCAGCTGGTGTGAAATGAAGCTTGAATTGAGAAGCTGCTGGTTGTGAACAGAGGCAGCGACCTTGAGAGGCTGCCCTCACTTGGGGCACTTCTGTCCTGCTCTCCCAGCCAGGTGGGTGAACAGCCTGTCCTTCAACCCTGTAGTTTTAATTCTTCATTTCCCCTTACCAGGGTGACTTTGTCCTCCACGGACTGTTACATTGTGCACGAGATCTACAACGGGGAGAACGCTCAGGACCAGTTTGAGTACGAGCTGGAGCAGGCTCTGGAAGCACAGTACAAGTACATCGTGATCGAGCCCACGCGCATCGGGGACGAGACGGCGCGCTGGATCACCGTGGGGAACTGCCTGCACAAGACAGCCGTGCTGGCAGGCACCACCTGCCTCTTCACCCCTCTGGCACTGCCAGTAGATTATTCTCACTACATCTCCCTGCCCGCTGGAGTGCTGAGCGTGGCTTGCTGCACTCTCTACGGGATCTCTTGGCAGTTTGATCCCTGTTGCAAGTACCAGGTCGAGTACGATGCCTATAAACTTTCGCGCCTGCCCCTGCATACGCTCACCTCGTCCACTCCCGTGGTGCTGGTGAGGAAGGACGACCTGCACAGAAAGAGACTGCACAACACGATAGCACTCGCTGCCCTGGTGTACTGTGTAAAGAAGATCTATGAACTCTATGCTGTATGACTTCAGCAGGGAAGAGAGAAACCCACAAAGACAAGTGAATTAAGACTCCCACAGTAACATTTTGTTTTTCCTCTTTGAGAAGCGGTGGAGACTGGGAAGGATTTGGTTTAATAGAGCTGTTATTTTTCAAATAACACATCACTGGTGCACCAAGGTTTTTCAGTTCTTCATTACACTTGAGATGTGGATGTGTGGTGACTTGAGATCCGTATGTTAGGCCAGGGGAGTCAATCCAGCAGCGGAATGTCGATGAAAGAAAGCGATAGAAAGAAGGGGTTTGAGAGCTGCTTTCTTTCTTTTTTTTTTTTCCTTTTGTTTTTTTTTTTTTTTTTTTTTTTTGGAAACTGTTAAGTATATTGTTTAATTGTATTACACAGAACCAGCCAGAAGTTATCATTGACCATTAAAGGATGAGAATTTCAAATGCTCTTGCTCTCTTGTCACTGTTATCATAGTGATATCCCTTTAAGTGTCCAGCCACAAACACATTCTGCTCAGTTCTTGCAGGAGTTCTTCCTAAGGTGGATACATCTCTGAAATGCCTTGAGCCATGTGCAGGGCTGGGGGCTGCCAAGGTGGGAGCCTACTTGTCCTTCCTTTGTGCTGTGCCCTGACCACACAATTCCACTGCTTTTGCCTGGAACACAGAAGCTGCCTGCTCCTGCTGCAAGGCATCCACATGACTGCATCTTCTAACTGTGTTACCTGAAATTTTAGAATTCAGTACTGTTCATTAATTCATTTTCTAGCTCTAAACTCAAAATCTTCTTAGAATGGGAAGCATTTACTCTTCTGAAAGATCTGCCAGTTATTTTTAAAAGACAGGGGCTTGGTGTCTGTAATCTCCTCCCACCATATGGAGAATAGGTGTGGCTGGCATTTGGCAGGGCCAGCTTGGCAGGGCTCCAGGTGTTACATTTGGAATAGGAGAGCAAAGGCCTGCAGTGAGAGCTGCCTGTGCGCTGTGTGCTCCCTGCTCCAGTGGGAGCTGCAGCCTGACCTTCACAGCTGAAACTCTGACTTTGACAGGGGTCAGACCCCAAATTCTGCTTTTCTGTCTTTATCTCTCCAAATTGCCACAGCAGGCACCAAGGACTCTCCCTGTCCTTGCCTCCATGGGCTGTTTTGACCATGGTTCTGACTTGTGCTTCTCTGCTGGGGCAGTTTTTCAGAGCAGGACATGCAGCCCACTGTGTGTGTGCTGGCCAAACTGGGTTTGCTGGGTGTTCTCAGTCCTTAGCACCAGCACAGGCAGCTGCACCTGAGTGGGCTGGAGGAGCTCCAGTGGCAGTGAGGCATTTCTGGGTGGCAGCAGCCCTTTGTACAGTGGCTGAGCTCTCTCCCTCCAAGGTTAAAAGAAGCTGAGATCCACAGCATCTATTTATAGCAACAATGTACAGTTGCCTTGGCAGAGAGGAGGCAAAGAAATGCAACTACTTCATCTTTCAGTGGTTAGGCCAGGCTGGGCAGGCTGCCCTTCCACCCTGACGTGTTTCCAGAGTCCCTGCTGGATGGATTTGAAGCCAGTGGCACATCTGTCACAGCTAATACTGCTTATTGCTACAGAAGGTCCTGAAATACCTTTGTGCTGGCCACACCAAAGGCTTTCCTGGTCTTTTTTTACTCAATGCAGAATAATTCTCAGGGCTGTTAGTTCCTTTCCTGCACTAAACCTCTGGGGTCCTGGTACTTTTTTGTGTTAGACTTCCCCTGGTCTGGAGTGATCACTATGGCAGGTTCCCCAAATGCATGGCTGGAATCAGAAACTTGAGTTAAAAATTAGCAAGTTTCCTGGGGTCTCTTATTGCAGGAGGAAAGGTAAAAAGTCAGCTTAGTTGTCACAGTGGGTAGGCCTGATTGAAAAGCAGCTGTTACTCCATTCTAAGGTGGAAAGGCAGAGGGGCTTGTTTTCCAAGGAATCTCTGTGATAAAGTAGCTAAAATGCTTTTTAACCTTCTGGTTGTTTGTTAGTCAGGGCTGTAACTGTGCAAAGTGACCTGGGAGAATGTGAGAGGCCTTGAGGGCTATTTTAGTGCACAGTGAAGTGGTAAAACAACTTGCAAAAATTCTTATCCATGTGGAGTGGGGCTGTATCTGCTGTCCCCAGTGCCAGTAGCTCAGTGGAGTAATAGTGGCTGGGGACAAACCTCCCTTCACAAGCCCCCACACCTTGCTGCCAACCATGCCCATTATGGATGTGCTCTGGAGTGGGCAGCATTCCCCCTGTCACAGAGAGGGAATTTACTTCCAGAGGGAATGGGTGCACCCTCAGCAACCTCTGCCTTGGAGCTGTAGTTCCCACAGTAACTCCCCATACATTATTTTTCCCTCAGGCCTGATGTGTTTCACCCTCAGTGCCCTGGATGGAAACACAGAAATGCAAAGCAGCCCCTCGGTCTTTCCTGGGTTGCCAGGACCCGAAACACCAGAACATGAAGCAGCTGAACAAGCCTGGCAGGAGCACTGCATTTCACCAAGAAACTGAGGATCTGAGCATGGGAAACACAAAAGGAAAAGCACAACTAATACCAACACTCCCCTTGTGGAAAGGCAGAGAAAGTAATGCCTTGCTTTCCTATCTTAACAGGAGAAAAGGTGTCTACATACCTAAAAGCTTCAACTTGTCAGTCAAACCCCAAGGCCTTCCTGTGACAGCTGCAGCCTCAGCCACAGGGAAGGTGGCAGAGCATGATGTCCTGACAGAGCAGCAGCATTGTCATCATTAAACACATCCTGGTTCTCAGAGATCATTTATAAATGTGTAGTGGTTAAGAAAAGGCTTTTGGAAGAAGGTCCTTTTGAGCCTGCACACCTGTACCAGTTTGTGTGACTAATCCTTGGTGTGGGTTCACACTAAGCTAACAGGTCCCATAAAGAGGACTGGGATAAAATATGTTGTTCTGCAGCTACTGCTGGTACAACAGCACCTTGCAGGGATGTAAGAAAATAAAAACAAAACCATCCTGCTTTCCCTTCCTCTTATGTTATGTGTTGTGAGGAGCTGGAGTAGACCAGTGGATTAATTTCACAGCAATGTAATTTATTTGTCATCAGATATGCACTCCCAGGCAGGACACATGGAAAATGCTGGCAAGTGCAGGGAGGTGGCAGGAGGGGTCTGAACCTTGCTTCCTACTAGTAGAGTTTATTTCAGTTTTAAGATTATTTCTGTTCTATCTTTGTGCAGCAATTCCTTTTTCCTAGTGGTGCTGGTATCCTTCACATGAAGAGAAAGGGTGAGGAATGGAACATGGCACCCCTTCAGGTTGTCAGGCTCCCTAAAGTGATACCTGAACAGGCAGGTATCATTCCCCACTGGATGTGATCCTAATTAGCATCTGTGATTACTTTAAAGCAGATGAGGACAAAGGGTCTGTCTGCTACACTCTGTACCCTACACACATGGATTCTTCTCCAGTGCCAGGGAGTGCCTGGCATCCACAGGATCACACCTGCTCTGTGCTGCAGATGGCCCAGGTGTGCTGCTGTCACCTGTGCAGTGTGTCCTGGCAGCAGCTGCTTTGCTGTGCTGTTCTACCTGTTCAGTACTTCCCTGCATTCCTTGGGCTGGGATTCACAGAGTGCTGTCACTGCAGAATTAACTGTCCCAGTACATCAGCAGGCCATGATTCAGGCAGGTAAAATGATGGCCAAATACACCCAAACTGTACATCAGTTACTTCTTTAAAAGTGCCACTGGATTGAGCTTAATTTATCAGATGACTTCACACGTTAACAGGAAGAGGCTCTGAAGTTTCCCACTGCAAGCAGCATGTCCTGGATCAGATTGGAAGAAGTGGGAATGAGACACTGATCACGAAAGTTCCCAGCTGAGGACTGTATTTCACAGGGGTGGGGACAGCCAAGGTCTGCTGGTGTGAGGCAGAACAGGTGGGTTTTATTTGTAGCAGGCCAGTAAAGCTGAGCATGCCTGGAGTGAGGTGAGGAGTGTCCCAGCCAGGGCCTCCCTGGCTGCAGTGTTCCCCTGACCCCTCTCCCTTGCAGCCTCAGCTCTCCCCCACTGTCCAAGCACCCTTTCTTCTCCAGCTGAGGTTTAGGTGCTGTCTTCCAGCAGTGTGGGGGAAACCACTTCCCAGTCTCCATGCAATGGTAAACAGCATTTTGAGAAAGGATTTTCCTGCAGGAGCACCTCCAGTGATGTCCCAGCTGACTGCAGGGGCTCAGCCTCTCCCTGCTCAGGGCAGCTGAGCATTAAGAGCCCTTTGCTTTTCTCTCCTTTTTTGCTCTAGAAGCCATTAAGGTGAAGAAGAGCCTGGGGCAGAGGTTCCTCAGGTAGACAGCCAGGCAGGGGGTCAGGCCAGCCACAAGCACTTCCTTCTTCTTCTGTCCCACTGCATTGAGAACCACCCGAGCCACCTCGGCCGCCGTCTGTCCCTCAGCCGTGGTCTTGTCCATAACTGCCAAGGGAAAGCTGAGTGAGCACCAACACCAGCAGGTAAACTCTCACTGAGGAACCTTTCCTAGGGATGCTCTAACTGCACCTGGCTGCTTGCTTTGGTTTTTACTCCAGTTGTGTATGGAGGTGTTCCTCATGGTTGGCCCAGAATAGTTGCAGTCTGGGAAGGCTAAATTTTGGGGCTTGCTGTTCCTATCCTGCATCCAAAGTTAGTTTTTGATCCTTCATGACTAACCTGTGTCCCCACCAGAGGCTATGTGTTGCAAACACACCTTCTAATAACATGGAGATGCTTTAGAAATAGAGCAGTGAGTGGTATCTCACCTCCATAGCGAGATCCATCGGCTGTGACAGCATTGAGGGACAGGTTTGTCTGGATGTATCCAGGGCTCACAACTGTCACTTCAATGTCATACTGCTCCACCTCTGCTCGCAGACAGTCAAAGAAGGCCTGGGTAGCATGCTTAGAGGCAGCATCTGGAAAACAGGAAAAGGACTGTGCCCCAAGGAGAAGAAGCAGGGCTGAAGGAATTTTCACTTTCTGAATGGATTTTTCACTGCAATGCAGCCACTTCTCAGCAAGAACCCAAGAGCTGCTCTCCAGCTCCTATGCTTGTTTTTGTTTATTGAATGGCAGCAACAGGTAGTGGGAGTCAGGGCAATTTAGGAAGACAAAACATAAACTCAAGTTGAAAACTGGCTGGGATCCTGAGCTCAGTATCACAGCCCTGCCAAAGCACTCCAGAGTGAACCCAAGCTGCCTCCCCCTCCTGATTAAGGTGACCAAAGCCTTTGGGAGGCAGAGCTGGCTGTCCTACACATGCTGAGCACTGGGGACTTGCAGAACACATTCAGGGCTTGGCTGCACACAAGGCAACACCAGATCACACAGGGAGGCAGAGCAGGGAAGCTCCTAGGGCAGGATTTTCCCCCATGAAATGGCTGAGTGACTCCTTTTGCTTGGTCACTGCCACGCCAGCAGCACCAGAGCCAGCTCAGCACAGGCTGCACACCCTGTGAGGACCCAGGCAAGGGCTGAGCTCCTGCTGCCAGATCCATGTGGCTGTGAGAGCTCCTCAGAACACACATCCTGAGCAGTTGGACCCACATCACCTGCAAAACCCCATGGCTCAGACATTCCAGGCTCTCTCCCACTCAGCATCATTCCTGACCCACCATATGCCATCACCACTCTACATCTGGTGTTTACTTTGAGTGATTTACAGATGCTTGTGTGTCAGATGCTCTCCTCTTAGTTCATCCATCTTTTAAAAGGGTTTTTTTCACTAATCCCACCAATATTTCTTGTCCTAACTGATTTAGCATGAAGAGTTAGCTGGATCAAGATTGTTTAGGCTTTTGTTCTGGTATTGTTTGTACTATGGCACTTCATAATTTATTAAAACAAAAAATTCCTGCTTTCTTATAGGAGATAATGCAGACAAATGACAAGGATAAAATACCATAAAATTATGAAATTATAGTGACTGTCAAGTGTTAAGATAGGACTATCAAGCAGTTTTCAAAACATATTCTCCTTTTCCATCCCTTAGAAACTTTAGGATGGGGCTCAGATTTTTTATTCATGAGTGCTGTCAGTGGTTTGTGACCCCACTGAGGGTGATACACAGCTCTGCCTTCCCTGCACGCAGCCAATTCCATGGAGAACTAAATGTGGAAGCAGAAGCCAAGTATTTATTCAGCCTGGTGCCCCAAATATGTCTTTCCCATCTTCTGTGGAGGTACTTACATGCAGATCTGAAAGGAATGCTTATTTTGCCTTGCACGCTGCTGATGGCCACAATGTGGCCTTGTCTCCTCTTGATCATGGTGGGGAGAAGTGCTAGCAAAGGACAGAAAAGACCATTCAGACAACAGTCCTGCCATTGCTGCTGTCAAGAATCAAAGCTTTCAGAGCACTCAGAGATGCTGAAGGGAATTACAAGATCCCTCTTCAGTGCAGAGGCTGGAACAGTGCTTGGGATGCCTCTGACTGAAGCTGTGTCTGGCTGGGACATTCACCTGTGAGGAGCTTCCTTGTGCCAGAGGCTGTACAGGGGCTGCTGTGGTGGTTCTGATCTCCCACACAGTGGGCAGCAGGACTTGCTTTTCCTGCTACCAGAACATCCTCCCATTTCCTGCAGCTGACAGGCTCCAGGCTGAGCTTTCTGTGTTATTAAAGCTTCCTAGGAAAGCTGCAGCTCCACTTCAACCCCCACCACATTCTCCAGTGTTCTGTCAGTGCACACACAGGGTAACTGGAACTCTTCCCAAGTCCCTGCCAGGCTAGAGTCAGGAGATGGAACCAGAGATCATCTCCAGTGGGGTATTTCCCACATAGTCATGCCCTCAGGCCTTCCCATTACCCCAAACCTTCCTTCACCCTGTGATGTACCAGGTACAATGACAAACTCAAGTGAAGCTGTGCTCAGTTGTGCTGGTTTGCAGAGGCATCAGCCAAATCCTATGGATCACAGATACCTTTGGTGAGGGCTATAGGTCCAAAGTAATTTGTTTCCATCACTTTCTTATCCACATTCAGTCCTGTGTCCACAATTGTGCCTCGAAAGCTGATGCCAGCATTGTTGATCAGGATGTCCACGTGCCCCAAGGCCTTCAGGATCTCCTCAGCAGCATTTACCACAGTTTTGGTGTCCGAGAGGTCAAACACCACAGTGTGAGGTTCGTGTGTCTGTGAATAAACTGAAGTTAGCAAAATACAGTTCAGTGCTGGATGTGCCAGCTCGTGATGGGATCCCCCAGCTCTGGAAGCACAGGAGCACATCCAGACCATGTGCAACACAGAGCAGCAGTTCCACGTGGCAGGAATTCATGACAGAATCAGATTGTGCTTGTCTTTCTCTGCTCCTGTAGCTTGCTCCTTATCCCTCAGCCTAGGATAGGGACAAGGGAGATCTTCCTCAAGTACTAAAGTTTCCTGCTGTCTTATTAAGGGAAATGCATCTGAAAAAGGCAAAACATAACCCATGTGTTTTCTGCAGAAACCAGCAGTACCTTTCTTAGCCACTGTCAGCAGGTGTAAACATAAAAAATAAAAGCCAACAGAAAGAAATCACTTTTCCAGATTCAGTGTATGAGGTGCAAGTGTAAGGGGTCTGGGCTCTCTGCCCTCATGTGCTGCCACTTCCATTTCTAGCCAAGAGGGCTCCTTTTTGTGGGGTTTTTACATTCCAGCTCAGTGTACTCCTAGATCTGCATCCATCCCTAACCAAGGAGTTGCATTTTTCCTATTGCTCAAGAGAAAACCCACAGAGAATTCTGTAACTTCTGTAATAACCCAAGCAGAAATCCAGGTCGTGTAAGCCCACAGGCCTGTCCTTGTCCCACACTCACGTTTTTGCGGTGATTCTTCACAGCACAAAGCTCCTGCACCAGCTCTTTGAGCTTCTCGCTGTCTCTGCCACAGAGCACCAGCTTGGAGCCAGCTGCATGGAAAGCTTTGGCACATTCTGTGAAGGAAGCAAGGAAGAGAGAAAAGCAGACATGTGAATACCAGACGAAGGACAGATTCACATCAGACCTGGTGACAGCTAAAACTTCTGTTTGCTGGCAGGGTCTGAGGTGGCTTTATTGCTGCAGTGTGATGGCCAGGCTGATTTACAGCGAGGTCACAGCCATGTCCCACTCTCCTGGGAGTGTGATAGACACATGATAGTGGTGAGACAGCTGCTGTGCTCACAGATACTGTGCTGGTTAGACACTTACTGTGGTGTTTACACATCCTCCTGTTAGCTGGTCAAATTTGCCTTTTCTTTTTTGACTTCATACCCTTCTTAAGAGGGACCACAGTTACCCTGTGTGTGTCAGCTAACACAGGTCTTAGGAGTTTCAATTTTAATGAACACCTCCAGGGGTTCTGGGAGCCTGGAATTTAATAGTTTCATCAAGATGATTCTCTTCATTGGGAAAAGCCTGGAGAAGGGATGCCAGGCTATTGTCCTCCTAATTGCATGTTCCTGTCCCCTCTGGGAGCCAGAGGGACAAACTGCTTGTTTGCACAAGGATGACAGTGGATTGCAATGAACCCACAGTAATTAGAGGTGGTCTGGTGTATTAATAACTAGGAGTAAGGGGGAGTTGTAAATGATCTTGCAAATAAGGGAGGAAACTTTACTGTACAGTGGTGGAAATCTCTACACCCCACAGCACAGACAGAGCTCCAGCTGGAAGGTCTCTCCTGGAATACTAATTTCCTCTCTTCTTGATGAGAAGTACAAGATCCTTTACCACTCCCACTCTTTGGTTGAGGCAGGCAGAGAGAACCAGTTCATCTCCTTTGGCCAGTTCCTGAACACCCCTGTCCTTAGGGACAAACTCACATGCAAAGGCAACATCAATTAGAGCTCTATTTGTCCTATAAATGTACTCATCCTAATGAAAGGCCTTGATAGCAGAGAGCACCTTGCCTTCTCTTCAAGCAGCTTTTAAAGCAATTATAGAAAGCAGAATTAGAGAATTTAGCCACTGAAGCAAAACTTAAGTTTCAGTTGGAAAAAAATACTCCCTAGCATTAATAATGCCAAGAGTTTGACTTTAGAGTGAACAGATTTGTACCATGAGAGGAAAGATACCTTAACTTGAGGGTGAGGGACAAGGAAAAGGAGTGGAAAGTTTGGAAGAGCAGCTGGAAGTACAGGAATGCAGAACACCACTTCTGGGAGGTTTTAAAGAAACAATTTAGCTTCCCAGCTTTTTCAGGATTTAGGGGAAGTACCCCTGACAGCACAAGAACAGCATCTAATTCCTTGCTTGGATGAACTCCAGTTTATACAGGATGATCAGACTTTTCTGTACCAAACACTGAGACTTTCTTGCATCCAAATCTGCGCTGGCTGTGGTTATAACTCAGGTGGCAGCCACATCTCTCAAAACCCAGATCAACAGGAACTTTCAGCTCATTACTGCTTTATTCCAAGAGCTGCTCCTGCCACAGCCCCGTGCCTGTCCTGCCCCTGGTGCCCTGCTTTGGGTCCATACCTTTCCCCAGGCCAGAGGTGGCCCCTGTGATCACCACCACTGCTCCCTGCAGGTAGGCTCGCATCCGCATCCACTGCAGCAGCCGGAACAGCGCAAAGATCCCCAAGCTGCCAAAAAGCAGCGGGATGATGACAGTGCTTGTGAAATCCATGAGCTTTCCTTTCTGAACTGTCTTCCTAGAGCCACAGGGTAAAAGGAAAGAAATCATTTCACCATGAAGAAAATGACCAAAGGCTTGAAAACTATTTGGAAATTATTTTTCTTGACCTTGCCTCAGACCACCAATAAACCACCAAGATACCTCTGTATCTTCAGCAGATTTTCTCATTTTTTTCATTTAGGTTTTGGAAAGTTCACATCAGTACCCAATTTTAAGCATTTAAATAGTAATGTGAACATCCCAGCAGGACACTTGGCATTGTATCCTGTCAGCTGTCATGAAACAAGCTTGGGTTCAGAGATGCTGTTCCCGTGTTTTGCCCTAAATTCACCCTCTTGTGTGAAAGTTCCTCAGGGCTAGGATATTTCTCCACATTCTTCTGATTGTATAAAACTGTTCAGATTTCTCTAGAACAGCCAGTACCAGAGTATCTACAAGCCAGAGATCAGTTACTGTGTATTATCCCAGATGGATATAAGCCAGTCTGTCTTTTGCAGGCTCCAGGTTTTCTCTCTGAGCCAGTTATTTGCTTAACACACTGAAATCTCATCCTGCAATCGAGGTATGGATTCTGATACCAAGGCATAGCCCTAATCCCCTTGCTATGGCATTCCTTCAAGGGAATAGTTTATGTGACAGCTAACTACAGGGCCAAAGAGCAAGTGGGACTTCTGTGAAAAGGCCACTAATTCTCCCTCTGTATATCCTTAAGCTTTTATCAAAGCTTGGTGTAAAAGTAAAGTTAATTACAACCCCTTCTTGAAATCTTCGGGGTCACACATGAAGTCAAAACCAAACATCAGGGTAATCTTCCCTTCCCTTCTTCCTTCTCATGCAGGCAGAGTTTGAACTCTTGCAGTCTGAGCTGCAAGACAGGCCTTTACTGGGAAGATACTGGGGAATTCTGGGCACACAACTTGTACTCCTTCAAACAAAAGGACAGCACGAGAAGCAGAAAACAGGAGGTAACTACAATGCTAAGGCAGAATCCAGTGTCACTGAGTAGGACTGAGCTTGTGTGGAACTGAGAGGATGACAGAGGCTCTGCATGCCATGGAACAGAGCTAATGTGGAAAATGTCAGGCTCTTCCAGATATCCATCAGGGGCTTGGAGAGAATTCCTCAAATAACTGCACAGTGAACAGCTTGCTGAAATAGTAGTGAACTGATTAAAATAAGTATTTCTGGGGGTACAGCTGGAACACAATAAAATAACACACAAAGACAGCTCTAAATGAACATGGCAAGGTCTAAAAGCAAAGCCATCAAGTTAGAACACAACTCTTCCTGGAGTCCTTTGGAGCTTCCCATTCCCAAACTGACTTGTGTTTGTCTGAAGTCCTTCCTGGTGTGATCCCCTGTGGACAATGCAGGGAGACATGGGAACAGCAGCTCCCCCAGGCACAGGGAGTGTGCCCTGAGTGGGAAAGCAGAAACCCAAAAGGAAGATTCAGCTCAGGCCACTGCAAAGCATCTTGTTCCTCCAGCCCTGCACTGGGAGAGTGCACACAGGGTGTATTTTGTACTGGTTTGCAGCCAGGGACTGGTACATTTCAATTGACATAGAAGAGTGGATCTTCTCTAAAATAATTCTTGGGAAAGAGATGTTTTGACACAAGGCCACTGGATTTTCAGGCTGGATGAGAAGGTTCTCCTGACTGGTTCATGCTCAGCTGGTCATTGAAAGCAGCTGCCCTCTTTATGATTCCCATTTTTTTGCTCCCTCAAAGGCCTCTTGAGATTCACAACACAAGGTGTGGGCAGGGACAACAGGTGCTGTGCTGACACTGGGCTTATAGGACATTCTGGAATCCAAAAAAACCCTTCAGCCCACGTTTAGGCCCTTTCATTATTTCCAAAGTGGGAGCTGACAGGTGCAGTGGCACTTCCTTCATGAGGCACTGGAAAAATCTGGCCCTGCTCTGCTATCTTTGAAATGCAGGTGAAAAGGTAACTGGGAAGAGGGGGCTTTCCTGACACCTCTCCTAACTAAAGCACACTAAGATCTGAAAAATATTTCCAAGTCTTTTATTGTTTTTCTTTCCTTTTTCTCCATATTACATGCAGGAACTGGGCAGATTGTCCATGTCTGCCTGAGGGCTGCAGCAAACCAAGAACCCAGGCAGGAGCAACAACCTGCTCTGGCAGATTCCAGGCTGGAGTCTGAACCAACAGGTAACAGCTCTGGGGAGGGGAAATAGGGGATGGGGAAGAGAAGGGAGAGCAGTGGGAGAGAAGAATTTGCCAGAGATGTAAATCCCTTTATACTGGGGCATGCATACCCTTCTTCCAAGGTGCTCAAATGACCTCTTAAAAAACGCCAAAACAAAGAAAATCTCATTTTGGTCAGACTTGAGAGAGAGAACAACCAGCTGAATAAATTATTTGGGACAGAAGAACTTCTGTAGCATTTCAGACCTACAGCAACAAGTTTTGCTTTGATTTCATGACTTGCTTCTATCACAAACCCAACTTTAGGTAACACTGAAGTAGCCCAAGACACCCCAGAGCACGTAATGCTGTGCAACATTAAAAACAGGGTGAGGGTGGGGAACACATGGGTTCCACACCTAATTTGAGATGAACTGACTATCTCAGACCTCCTGCTCAAAAGTCTGAGACCCCACTGTCACCTTTGCTCAATAATTTGGGCATCCATGCTGAAAGATAAAATCCTGTTCTTAGCAGGTAATGTTTGTAACAGCAGGGTTTCAGAATGGGAGAAGCCACTGCTCATTAACTGGTGCAAACCAAGTCCTGTAATTCCCAATTCTCCGTCCCAAAAGGCAGGATCGGAACATGGAAGTTATTAGAGAGCAGAAATCAGAACACTGATAATGTGAGCAAATACAGGTGATAGGAAATTTTTTGAAGGCTTCCCATAGAATAAACCACATTTATCCAATCAAAAATAATCCCAGAACTTTCCCCTTAAAACAAAACTGGATGTTCTCCTATAAAAGCCAGGACAATGGTTTCTGAAGGAACAAGGTTATTAATTAATAAGGTCAAGGGTGCACTAAAAGCAGCAAAGATGAGACCAGGTCCTAAACAACCAAACTCCTGAAAGCTTCCCCAAAAAACACTGATTCTGCAGCTGCAGGCTCCCAGAATCACATTGTCCTTTACATGACGAGTGGCAGCAACTGGGAGGCTGCATTCCCAAGTCCAAAGGTTGGAGGGATGAAAGGAAGAGGAAAAAAATCTGGTTTTCCTAAGTAAAAAAGCACAGCCCCTCTAGGCTTGAGTGAGGGCTTTAGTCTGAAGAAAGCACTACCTGAGAAAGGTCCTACCTGAGAAAGGGGCTCACTTGCAGTGACTCTGAGCTGGAGCTCCCTCGGTGCCGGAGCAGGACAGCCCCAACTTAAATTTGGAAATGGCAGCGATCCAAGCAAGTGTCCAATGCCAGCTCAGGCAGGGGCTGCCTCTAAAAACAAACCTTGGGAATATGGGCTCTGACCTTTCCAGTGGAAGCGGGGAATTTAACCCCCCAGACTGAGAAGATAGAAGTGAATTCAAACTTCTTAAACCAGTAAAAACTCCTAGGGAGGAATGCAGCAACTAGACAGAGCCCCTCATTCCAAAGAGGAAATAGAAGGAAAACAACCCTACTGGAATTCTCAGAAGTTGCCACCTAGGTGTTACCTGAAGCATCACCTAAGGAAACTCTCTTGTATCTCAGCACTCATTCAGTGCATCCTGCCTAAGTTCTTCCATAACTGTTATGCAAAACAGCCACCTCAACCCATGGTGCAGAAAGAAGGTCAAAAATATGTTTCCAGCACCCAAAAAACAGCCTGGATTTGAGAAACTATCTGCTCTTCCACCTGATCTAGTGGATGGTGTGGCTGTCCATGGTAGGGGTAGAAAGAGATGGAATTTAAGGTCCGTTGAACCCAAACCGGCCTAGGATTCTATTAAATCGCCTTCTCATTAATCTTCTTGCCACTTTTACTCAGTTAGAAACTGTAATTCCACCCTCCCACGCGGAATTCCTCAGTTGGTGTTTGGGACAGAAACAAAGGCGGCCTGATTAAAAAACCGAAACATTTGTTCCAAAGAAAGCATTTTGCAGACACTTGCCAAATCAGGAACCACCTAAACCTCCGTGAGAACACGACCGCCTGCTGTCTCCCTGATTTATTTATAATTAGGTATTTAATGTCAGCACCAGCGGTGAACTCTGTCCCGAAGAGCGCTGCGTGTCCCTGCGCGCACCAGGGCCGCGTTCCCCCGACCTCTCCCGCGTCTCCCAGACCCCCGCCGCTCTCAGGGCCGCACCTGCAGCCCCTCGGCCCCTCCTGGGTGTCCCCCAGCCCCTCCTGTCCCTCCCTGTCCACCCTGTCCCCACCTGGCCGCTGCCGTCACCATGGCCACCGCCGGAAGTGGCGCTGGGGCACTTCCGCCCGGACTCCGCTCCGCAGTGACACCGACCGGAAGTCACTGCCGGAGAGCAGCTGCCCTCACCTGTCCTGTCGCCTGTGCAGCCCGGCCGGGCAGCGGCGCTTCCAACTAGTGGTTCCGGCCTCTCTGGGTTCTCCCCTGGATGGGCATTGCTGTCAGTGCCAAAATCCCAAAGGGTTCAGGCTGGAACGGACTGTGGGACATCTGGTTCAAAGCCTCCCTGCTCAGTAGGGCCATCCCAGAGCGCGGCACAGAATTGCATCCAGGCAGCTCTGGAATATCCCCAATGAGGGAGGCTCCACAGCCTCTCTGCTCAGAGCTCTGGCACTGCACAGGGAAGTTTCTTCTCATGTACAAGTGGAACTTCCTGAGCATCAGTTTGTGTTCATTCCTCCTGTGCCATTGCTGAGCCCCACGGAGCAGATCCTAGTCTGTCCCTGACCCCTCCCTGCACATCCTGAATTCCCAGTTGCCGTGGTCACTGGTTTACATGCTCATTGCTGATTACACCAACCTAAATTCTGTCCTCTTTCATATCTCCACATGAAAACTGAAGATCAGAAACAATCACAGAAAAAAATCGGTTGGAAGGGACCCTCAGGGGTCACCAGCTCCTGGTCCTGCACAGGACATCCCCAAAATTCCACCCTGTGCCCGAGAGTGACATTGGCACAGGACAGGACCCTGTGCAAGGCGTGACTGTGAGGAACATCAGTAAATTCCTGTAGGAGAAAAGGGGCATTTCTGCAGAGCCCCTTTCAAATCTGTGATGGGGAGAAACCTGATTTTTCTGCTCCTCCATGAGCTCTGTGCAGAAATGGGGCCTGAATGTGCTGCAGTTGTGCAGCTTTAAATCCCCTGGCTCGGGTGCTGGAACTGAGAAGGACCATGGAGCGTGGCCACGCTGTGGCACAAACCTGGCTCCAGTGACCCCAAAAGCCCGAAGCCCAAATGTGTCAGGATTCTTGCCCTGAGGAAGAAATGGCACAGTGAGTTCCCCAACATCTTTGTGACAGTTTTTGTGAGCAGAAAGCACATTTACAGAGGCAGGCAGAGATACTTTAATGTTTCCAAGGACAGTTAATCCCAAATGTCTTTCCCTGTGGACAGCAGTGAGATAAAGCACAGCTTTTTGCAGCAGTTCTTTGAAAGATGGTTTATCATCAATTTTTATGGTAACTTTTTTCTGCTCCTCTCTTCTAATAGGGAAAACACTGAAATTAATTCAAAGCTTCAGTGCTGGTTCATCATTAGTAAGGAATCAATATTTCAGGGAAAAGATGAGAAAATAATTCAAAATCTTCCTAAAAATTACCATCCGAAAGGAAAGATGATAATGCACTTTTTTGACTTCAGGGACAATATGTAATGAAATGGAAGAATCAATAACTTTATTTACACAAATGAAATCGAAAAATAAAACCCAGGAAAATATTTATGTCATGGCATCCTTACTGGGAGCTGTAGTTGATTCAGTCTAATGAAAACCAGAGCTGGAAAAAGCCATTTCAGTCCTTCTTTCCTACCCAAGCAAGGCAGCAAGAGCTGTAAGCTTAAAGCACAGGACTGCAGTTACCCATGAGCCCTGTCCAAGCTGCTCTGGTCATTTACTTGGTATCTCCCAGGTGTTTATTTTAACAGGAATGATCTGTCCCCAGACTGGCAGGTGCTGGCAGAGTTGATTGAAACCAAGTGCCCGGCAAGTCACACAGCACAGAGTCAGACTGGAGCTGCAACTGAAGAGGGAAAATCAGTGAAGCTTGACTTTGTTGCTTTGATTTGGATTCCATTTCCTTAGGTTAATCTAATGTAATTAGCAACAAATTCACCTCTGATTTAAACCTGTTCATTGGCACATCACACACACTGGATAGGGATTAGATGATTTACGTATGTCAACGTGTCTTTGTTCTCTGAACCATTAGTGAAGACTCTACCCCGAATCTAGGACTGGTTTACAGACTGTGCAAGCCCCAACTGGTAAATGTTGGCATAATCTAAAACTATGCTTGTTATTTTTATTAGCACTCAAATCTCTCCTCTTTTCTTTCTTATTTTGTCAGGCCACAACTGCAAAGGGCTGGAATCCTTTTAGCATGTTAACACTTCCTTGACAAACATCCTGCTGTTCTGTCGCTTCCCTCTTGCAGTGCAGCAATTCTTTTTTGAGGGGGGGGAAAGAAAAAATCTCCAAACTCAAGGATTTGAGTTTTCACTTGTGTTTGTGTTTGGTGACATCTGCTTTACTGCAATCACTTGAGTGCAGATCTGCAGCCTTTTAACCCTAATCTCTAGGGCAGGAATTTTGTGCCCTAGTTCCTGTGGGTTCTTATTTGTCACCTTTTTTTTTCCAAGGAGGATAAGATGTAGCTTCTTACTGTAAGAAAAGCTTTGGTTGTTTTACCAAGAGCAAAGATCTGGGCAGAAATCCCCACAGGGTAACAAAACCCTTCCCCAGGGAAAACATCCTTGAATTAGTTTGAACGGAGAGCTCCCAGTTTAACAGCCTCTGTGGCTGGAAGATGTAAATGTTCAAAAGGCTGTGGCAGGATTAAAGATTTTCTTGTGTCATCCTCTCATACAAGGGTGCACTCTCATCCTCCCCTCCTTGCTCCCATAATTGGGTTTATAGGAGTTAATGAAAACATTCTAGAGTGGTGGGGGAAAAAGAAACAGACCTAGGATGGAAAACAGGAAAATAAGGGCTTCTCAGGGTTTTTCCAATTCTTTGACCCTGTAGCTGTTTGCAGATTATTCTGTGCCCCTTTGAGACAGTGACCCAAGAAGATGGTCTTAACTTTTGCCTCATTTATAGTTCTGGTTTGGAACTGGGCTCTGACTCAAGGACATCAAACTCCTTTCAGAGAACTCTGTCTGGATACTTGGTCACTATTTCTCTCAGCTCTTGTCTCTGGGAGAATTTTGCTGCAGGTTCAGTTCATTGCAGTTCAGTTTTTTTCCACCACCTGAGCATTATTTTTCTTTTCCAACTGTTTTCTATAAGGTTTGTTTGTAATTACTGTCTCCTCCAGAGCCTGCACTGCAGCATTTCCAAGCTCAGTGTGAGAACAGTGTAGACTTAGTGAAACTGCATTTCTGATGTGTGATCATGCTGCAAATCCCCAATCCTTGCAGATAACCCAAAAGCTGGGGAAGAGGGAGAGGCAGCAATATCCTCTCCTCCTGCAGCTAAAGATCCCCACACTCCACAATCATTTTAATGGAGCTGAATGCTTCCAGGGGAGAGAGTGATGTTTTGTCTCACACAGAAATGGCAAAGCTGAGGTACCATCTCCATAAAAAGATGGATTGTGGTTGTTTTAATTGATGAGGGGACAGCTCAGGCCAACCGTACAGAAGTATTTCCTACCTGCAGCTTCACTGCTCTCAGGATATACAGCCCTGTCCTTCCCCTGGTTTGGAGGGGGAAAAGCAGGTACAGGCTGAGGACTGGGCCCCCAAGAGCTGTAAATCCGCAGGCACATCTGCAGAGGAGTGGAGAGCCCACCCCTCTCTGGGTTTTGGTGGGTCAGGAAGGAGTTAAATGACAACAGAGCGAGAGGCTGTGCTATTGTTCAGGCATCCCTGGGTCCAGGGTGGCTGATCTCTATTCCCGGATCTGCCTCCGGCTTCCTGCACGACCTTGGACCGCTCACTTACCTTTTCTTCTCCTTAACTCCCAAACTACAGCATGGAAATCCTTCTTTTCCTGTGGTGCCTCGTTCCCTGCGGATTTCAGGGGGGCTGAGGTTCTCTGGTGGGAGATAAGGAGAGGAACGCGTTTCCACTCAGAAAGATTTAAGCAGAGGGCAGTAATTTTTAAGACATGTCCCTGTTCGTTCAGGTCCAGCACAGGCTGTGCATATCTGAGTGATATTTGGGGGTTTTTAGCAGCAAACCTGTGGTGAAAGGCAAATGTTGGTGCAGCTGCCCCGAGCGCTGCCAGCTGCAAGGAGCCTGTTTTTCACTAGATGGTGCTTTGATCAAAGATTTGGATAACCGCAGTTCTTTCTGCACAGAATTTCCTAATTTTTCTTCCCCAGTCTCCATTCCTGCCCCTTTTTCTGTGCTTTAACACCACGGGGGACGCTTAATGATGCTGGATATCGAACAAGGCTAATCTGTGGTACTGCAGGCTCCAAGCACCCACCAGCCCGCTGGGCTCCCGGGCTTCGGGGTTTGAAGTGTGGATCAGTGCTGCTGGGCTGTGGCAGAGAATTGAATTCTTTCCGTGTTTTCTATTCCCATAAGGAAAAGGCTTCAAAGAGCAGGTCCCCTCCCCCTCTCTGCTGGTGAAGGGCATTTAGGAAAGCTGGGAAAGAAATCCAGCCCTGACAGACGCATTTATTTAACAAACCACTGCCTTTCCCTACCTTAGCAGAAGACTGAGTGTTTTTTAAAAAGGGGATTGCTGCTTTTATATCCATCTTTGTATTCAAGAGATGGTTGCCTAGCCAAGGTCATTGCTTCTGCATGCCTGGATCGAGCAGCGAGCTATCCTCCTCTTCCTGAAGGAGCACTGCTTTCAGTGGGGCTCCCCCAAGGAAAAAAAATAGGAATTAGGCTTGGATCTGGCCAGCGCAAGGTCCCGAGCTGCTGCCGGGCAAAGAAAAACCACAGGAACAGCGTCCCCTTTTCCAACGGCAGCAGAGGAGATGAATGAAGCCGTAATCAAACATTTCCTGTGCAGACATGCACGGGGCCGGGCCGGGCTGTGACAGCCTGTTCCCGGCACTCCAATCCGGCAAACACAGGGAGAACCAGGGGCTGGGCCCCCGCCACGTCTCCCTGAGGCTGTCGCTTCCCTGGAGATGGTCCCTGCAGCCTGGTGTCCCCAGTGCCTCGGTGCCAGGCTGCTGTGCCAGTGCCCGCGGGCATCCCGGCGCTGCCGGCGGCTTCCATCGCGCACAGCTCCCTCCCGGTGCGCTTTGGCGAGCATCAATGAATGGGGCTGCGGCTGGGTCGCTGCTCTGACCCCACAGCCACGCTCAGAGCGACAGCCGCGACCTCGCTGCCGTCCCCGGCACCGCACCAGCCACTGCTGCCAAGGTTGCAGGTTCGATCCCCGGATGGGCCGATCACGTCTGAGTTGGGCTCGGTGATCCTTGTGGGTCTCTCCCAGCTCAGAATATCCTGGGATTTTGTGCCTGCACGTGTGCGCTGGCGAGGCCGGTGCCCGCAGCATGCCGCTGCTGACAGGCAGGATGTTGTGCTCATGGCAGCGATGTCCCCAGAGCAGGGACACAGCGATGCCGGACTGCAGTGTGACACAAAACTCCTCTCGGGACCGGGGGCTGACACGGATTTCTCTGTCATTCCCCTGTTGTCAGCGTCCCACTGCACATGCATTTGTTCATCATTATTAAGATATTGATGCTGACTAAACCCTGACCCTGCATCACACGCCCAGAACTGCGGGGTTCGGATTCCTACGGAGAGTGAGAAGTGGGGACAGGGCATTTGCTCACATCTGTTCCATCTGCAGAGCAAACCCCTCTCCCGGTCCCTCCTAGCTGACAGGGAATTTCATCACTGGAGTGTATAGATTTTTTCGTTTTCCCCCTGAAATGTGCTAGTTTTATTGTTTTCCTTGGAAGGAATTTGCCAGCGTGTCCCAAGTTACATGGTTCTGAAATTTAAAAGCAACATACCTGTGGGGGGTGGGGGGGACAGAATGAGTGTTTTTCACTGTGCAAGCTGGCTCTTCCCTCCTCCCTTCTCCCCACATCCCCATGTGCTGTGGAGCCAGCTGCTCCCGGAATAGTTTGGGAATGAAATGTCACCATTTGAAACTGGTGAGTCACACTTTTGGGAGGAGGGGAGGAGAGAATCTAAAATCTTGCCGTGTGGCAGAGCGTCTCCTGGTGAGTACAGAGAGATTTTTAAAACCACAGACTCCCTGATGATGGAGTTGAGGGGCTGCTGGGTGTGTCCACGCTGCTTTTTTTTTTTTTTTTTGCTGGAGGATCTCAAAATCCTCTGCAAACTTGAATTTTCTTCCCCAACATGCCCAGTGCAGCTGGATGCTGGTGCCTCCTTCAGCAGCACTGGGTTGTATCCGTCTGACAACACACCTACAGTGACTCTCTTAATTAAGTCTCCCGCACTGCTGCGAGGTGTGTAATTACAGTGAGACCTGACTTAAGCATCCACTCGAGGGACTAACAAAAAGAATTCTTTACCAGAGAAGAGAGGAACTGAACTTTACTGAATTTTTAAAAATATATTTTAGGGGCAGTTTATTAAACAAAGGAGGGTAATTATTCCAGTTTTTCTTTCTCCCAAAATTAGGACGATGCTTTTAATATACTGAGCACTAACATAATCAGCTTTTCTTTTCCTATCAAAAGGATACTTGAGAGATTAACAGAGATTACTAAAAAAAGTGTCAATTAGTTGAAAAAGTGGCAATGATCTTGCAAAATGAACTACTGTTTATCAGAAGCTCAGCAGTTTTCCTTCCCTGCCCAAGCCCAGTGACAGTTTGTTTTAGTGAAGGGACAGCATTCAGGATTGCAGTTTTAGGGTGTTATAACCACCCATTTTCACACTCTACTTGGCAGCTTGGCCTCACAGGTACCAAGAACGTTGTGTCTGGAGATACCACGCTAATGGTGCCTCCCAAAGAGCTGTAGCAGTTCCTAGAGGATGGATTTTGGCTGTTGCTGTCCCAGCTCACTGTCAGAGGTCTCAGTCCTTCCCCCGAGGTGGCAGCTGGGCTGTGCATCCCCACACACAGCCCAGGGTATTAATGCAACCCAGCAATTATTTCAGGTTCCTTTGCTATTCCAAGCACTGCAGTGACACAGAGAGGAGACATGCCACCCATCCTGCAGCCCAAATGATCTCCAGCTGAAGGACAGGGAGAAGCTGGAAATAGGAATATCAGAAATAGCCTCCAGAGGGGCTGTCAACCCTCAAGTCCCACCTTCAGTGGCATTCTGAGTTCATGCTGTGAGAAAAACTCCCAAACTGCTCACCAAGCTTGCAGCAAACTTGGTCAGGACTTTGCAAGCATTAAGGCCCTGGAGGGTTTGATGCCATCTCTGTTTTATTTGGAAGATCGATCTCAGAGCAAGATTTTATGAAGTGTGCATTTCTGTCTCAAATTCTAGATAGTATTAACTAGAAACCCACATCCTCCATTGTCACTGGATTTGACAGAAATCATCCCTGGCTGCAGAAATTTGCTGCAGAGCCTCAGATTTTCTTTAATACAAAATAAAACAACCTCAGAGACAGCCTTGAAGTCAAATCTGCGTGCTAGTCCACATGCATTTTCTCAGCAGAAAAGCCTGTTTAGTCTCTTAAGTGTATCACTGTTGGCCTTTTTTCTTAACCCAGACTGTCACAGTGATTTTGCACTGCAGGGCTCCACATAATCCAACCAGCAATGCTGCAGGAGCTCAAAGTTACAGCAGCAACGCAGAAGTGAGCCAAGGAGCCAGGTCAGAAAAGAGAACCCCTCTGAATACCTGCTGCTCCCTCAGGTGTGAACTTGGAGCTATTCCAAACCAGTAACTCCTAAGAGATGGGAATGTCACTGGATCATCAATTCTGAGGCATAATGACAGCATTTTAGTGCTTGATGTTGTCTTACCTGTGTTCTAGCATAGGTGTCTGCCTAGTAGGTTTAGCTCCCCAGATTCCTGATAAGGATTCCCTTTAGCCTGCAGCTTCCTGCAGAAAACTCCCATGATAATGCTGGGAATGATCAGTGTAAATACTCCCTATGGAAAAGCAGCTTATTTCTCAGAATGAGGTTATTGTCCTTTCAAATAGAGTAACAAAAGACAAATTTACTGAGTATACAACTCACTGAAGTGCTGCGTGTTTCAAAGACACGTGATGATTTCTTTAAAACTTGATGGATTTTTGCCCAAATCAAAGGATTTTGTCTCATCACCTACAGTGGGATTTCCCAGAGGGCCTGAGACAACACATCCTCAGCCTCTTGGACCTTGGCTAAATTGATACATAATGTGTGGAAGTCTTCCCAACCCTGGAAGGCCAAGATTCCCACTGATCTGGTTTTGGGGGGGGAAAAAGAAAAAGACAACTGAAATGACATTGGACATTCATTAGCAAAGCATTGTCAGAACACAATAGAAGAACAGACAAAAGCCAGTCCAGATTCTGTGGTATTTCCTAAAGGGCTCCCTCTGGCACATGGCTATTCCCTGCCAATCCTTCTGTATTGTTTTTGATAATGAATAGAAGCTGAACAGATGATTGTTGTATTGTCCACTAAGTGATTCATTTACATTAAATAGTGCTCCAAAAGTAGGCATTGGGTGGACTTTTTAGTCACTTCAGTTATTTATTTATACAGTTTAATTACTGTCTTTTAACTCTCCCATGTAATAATTATTTCCTGATTGCTTCAGCTAAATTACTGCTCTCAAGTCAGCGGCCCTACAAGTGCTGACATGAGAAGCAGCATCCATGCATTTTCAAAGGTGCTTAATTTTGAATGACCACCTCTAGGGAAATGCTTCTGATTTGGGAAGATGCTGAGATTCTTGAGCACCTGCAAGTCCCTGGTGTCCCTGGTGCCTGGCACTGAATGAAGCAGAAACTTTGCTACATAAACCATCACAGTTCCATTAATTCCCATGTTAACCTCTCAACTCTTGCGAGATCTTCACGCAAGGTTCTTGATTATCAAGGTTCTTGATTAGGCTTGAAGCAACCTTGCAATTTCAGACTTTTCTTACAGAGTTCAGAAGTTGTGGTTTGATTTGGTTTGCAGATGTGACAGATATTACGTGTTCAAGGACAAATTGTTGGAGGAGAACTCCAGTGCAAAAAGATATCTAACCCCAAATCCACACCCAGGGCTGCAAGACTACTAATTTGGATGTACTAATGGGTGGGGGAGAATGACATGTACTGAAGGGCTCTTTGATGGCTGAACAATTTGAGGAAATCAACACTCCAAGCCTTTTCATCTTCAGTTCTCTGAGAAGCTGCATGACTTTTAGTGGCTGCAGTTACGTCTCAAATTCCCTGATTTTGTGATTATTCTCTCCTCCTCATTCCATGTACAAGGCAGGGAAGCAGCAATGCAGAGAGAGGAAGGGAACAGTCCCAACAGTGTTAAGTTGTCCATATAATGTGGCCTGTTTAAACCCCCCAGGGTTTTTTTTTTTGCAGGATGACATTTGCTCAGTCCCCTCTCATTCCATTTGGGAAAAACAAACTTGCCAGCCTGTGCCAAGATCCCAAAGAAAGAACAGAGGTTTGTTTTGAAGAGCTTAGATGCCTGTACCTGCCAAAATGAGGTAAGACTGACTTTTTGCAACCAGTTTCCTACCAGCTCCTCAGCCAAATGAACACAGAGGACAAGAACATTCCAGTTCCACTGTAGCCTTCCAGCTCCTTGCCTTTCTCCATTCTCTGGCTGCAGAAACTGGGCAGAAGCTGCTGTGGGACTTACCTAAGCTTTAGCTTTCTGTTTGTGTCACATTTTTGTTACCCTGCTTCAGAAACTGCCTTTACCTGGCCTGTGATTAAAGTAAACTACCCACCCTCAGGATCCTCCTGAGCTTCAGCCTTCTGAATCTGGGTTATGTGGCATCATCATCAACCCAGATGAGACTCGACAGACACAGAAATAAAACCATCCCTCCCTCTGCATAAACCCACAAAGCACTGCCAGGGTTTCCCCTGCTGGCTTCCACTTTAACCCTGCAGCGTTGCTCTCCCTGTGTTCCTGCTCTCCCAGGGGCCCAGATTGCTCGGTGCTCAGTGGCAGCCATGGAATCAAACTCTGCATTAGCAGCCCCATAATAGCTCTGCTCAGTGGAACCCAGCTCCCTTCATTAATCCAGAAAATGAGAGCTGTTTTCGTACATTTGAGAAGCTAATTATTTAAGTGCTGGGAATTAAGGCTCATCAGATGCTGGTGACTGAGTTTGGTTTTGCATCCCAGGGGATGGAAAGAGACCAAGGGAAGCTGGTTTTGCACAGGTGAGCAGTACAGCTCACCAGTACTAGAGCTGAGAACAGATCCCTGTCTACCTGATGCATAAAAGCCCCTCTCTTTGTACACCTCTGCTCTTCCAGACATCATCCAATGACTCAGAGAAGTTGTGGATGCCCAGAGAAATTATGAAAGCCCCATTTCTGGAAGTGTTCAGGGCCAGGTTGGACAGGGCTTGAAGCAACCTGGTCTAGTGGAAAGTATTCCTGCCTACAGCCTGGGGCTGGGACTGGATAAGCTTCAATATCTCTTCCAATCAAAACCATTCTATGATCTTGTGATTCTTCCCATTCAAACAGATTTTTTTAATCACAACTAATCAAATAATTCTATATATAGGGTTGGTTTTTTTCCTACCAGGAAAAGGTGTGCCCCACTTGAGGATGACCTAACCTTTCTATTTTGCAATAAATCGATATTGCCTTGTCTCAGTTGGGTTTTTAGAAAAGGAAATGAGCTCACACCATTTGTTCTCCTATAATCAGTTGTTCTTTAGCTTTACATTTGACCACCATACTCAGAGAAGAGTTTAGATAGAATTGCTGCTCCCTGACCTAACAAGGGACCTTCCAGCGCCTTGGGAAACAAAGATGAACTGGGTGAAAACCCCCCTCGTCTGTGAGAAACCACAGATGAGCCCAGATCTGCTGTTCTAAACAAAGTTTTTACAACAGAATGACTTGCAACAGTAGATGGGTGCTTTTGACATTCTTCCCAGAAAGTGACAGAAAATCTATTAGTGCTATTGCCAATAACTATAGGCTAAGGAACAGGGACTTGGTTCCTGGATGTCACTGGATGGATCCCCTCTTCATTACAAACAGCTTGCCATGAACAAATGTTTCATTTTTTATGGAGATAGCCAATGTCCTGTGTTGTCTTCAGAGACTGAGGGAGTGAACTGCTCTATGTGTTCACTTGAAGCCAGATGTTAAAGTATTGTCTGGATGTAATTGGCTTGACAAATAGCAGGAGTGACATTTTAGCTCCATTCAAGTCAGTGGCAAAATTCCTGTTGAGTTCAGCTGGGGCCAAGATTTCACCCTCTGACAGGGCTGACGGGAAATCTAACGAGTGATTTCAGAAAAATAAGCACAGGCATTGTGTTTTTCTAGGACTATTTTCAATCCATGGGCCATAAATCCTTGGAGTGTTGTGCACTGCTTTGAAGAGGTCTGCAAATGACCTCAAAGATAAGGAATTTTAGTGACAGTACCTTTAAATTTGCTATACAGGGGGCATGATTCCAAGGGAGAATGTCAAGAGTTGATTACTAAGTTCAAAGTCAGTGTGATCCACTGAAATCCACCCATCTGTACAGTCCTTGGACTGACAATCATCTTTCAGGCAGGATCTGCTCAGCTGAACCAATCCTTTATCATGGAATGTTGTGGATTCAATAAACCACTCTGTGTCCTGTGCTAAGGCTGAGCCACATGGAAATTTCTGCTCTGGCACCTACCAGGTGCCATAACCAATGGACTGTGATGAAAACAAGGCTTTTTAGAGAAGCTGTTGTGGCTGGGACTTTACAATCAATTTGGTTTTGTAGTAAGGTCAGTACTCCATCCCCAAGATGAATTACAGGTACCGGTATTTCCCTACAGACCTTCAGGTGTCTGAGGTAACTCAGCTGAACTTGGTAGGGATTCAGAAGGAATCAGCCTCAGGCAGAATCACACAATGGATTCTACCTGTGATACCTCCAGAACTTTAAGCCCTGCAGCCAGACATAAAACCTCACCTCCTTTAAAGCCTTTGGATTAAGCAATGGCAGTACTACTTGGATGGAAGTTTACAATGCTTGGATGACAAAAAGCTTGAGCTCAGAGGAAAAAAAAAAAGAAAACCTGAAGATTAAAAATAGGGCAATTTTTAAGAGGTAAAAAGTGTTCTTTTTAGGCTTTAAAATATTTTTTTCTGTGTGTTTTGGTAAGCAGGGTTGTTTTGTAACTTTTTTCCTTTCAGAATGTGGTAGAACTTGTATTTTTTAGAGTGCCTGAAAAAAATGCAGGAGAGGAATCTTCATGTATTCTGTATTGGTTATTAGCATGGAGAGCCCTTGTGTTTGCAGGAGCAAAGCTCCAGAACATCCTCCTTCAAATCCACTTGTGGAGCCAGGGGCTTCAGCCTCTTGCAGGTCCAAACTAAAGCCAGCTCCACTTGTCATCCAGGGTTATGGGAGGAATCCTACCCAAATCCTGGGTGCTTTTCACACACTTGGCTGAAGGGAAAGGTTCCTCTTTACCTGGGAACCAAATTGGACATTTTAACACATATCATGGCAAAGCATGCCCAGGTGATGAGGTAACAGTTGATTTATGGCTATCCAGAGGACCCCAGAAGTGCCACCTCGGGGTGACATGGATAGAAGAGGCAGTTACTTTGCTTTTCCATGTGAAGAATGCTGCTTCTCCCCAGATGAGCTATCATGGAACGCAGATGACTCTCTGGAGGAAGACTTTACTGCATATTTGCAGTGTGTTTTAGCTACTATCAACATTTATATTCCACTGGCATTTGAGGGTAAGCACTAATTAGCATAATCATCAATGCTTTAAAATTAAAAATTCTTCCAAGAGACGCAGGAAACTGTTTCCTTCCCCCAGAGGCAAATCCTTTCCCAAGCTATCTGTGGCACCAAAAGGTTTTATTCTAGAAACATTCCCAAGCTATGCCCAAGAGTAAATGAAACTACAGCAAACTTGTGTGTGTGAGCACCAAGCAGGCCCTGATTTGAAAATTACTACCTGACAAAATGCTGTCACTATTTTCCTCTCCTATTTTGTTTTGGCTGCTGCCTTGTGCTGTTGTGTTGCCTTTAGTGCGTGGGCTGCAACAATTAAGAAGTGTTTATAGAGTTGGAAGTTCTTCATAGGAAAGATTCTGGTGTCTACAGGACAGAAGGCAAAGGGTTTAATGACACATGTTAGAGTTTTGCCTCAAGCCCCCCCAAATCAGGAGCTGGCCTCAAAAAAATCTCAAAAGCTACTGTTTTCTACACTGTTCCAAAGTGGATTTTTACTCTGGTTCAAGTTTCCCAAGTTGAATTTCTAGCATAAATAAACCTCTTTTATGGAGAATAAGGTGCGAAGGAAAGCTTGGGGGATTGAAAGGTAATGTCTATACTTTGGAAATGTCCCCTAAGAGGAATATCTACGTTGCTGCCTTTGGGAAGTGACAGTGGGTCTCACCAGGTGTGGTTCAGGATGGGTGTCCTCCATGTGGGTTCTTTGTGGCTCAGAGGATGCTCCTCATATCCTCAGCAGGGCCAGAAACCTCCAGGACAGGAGTAGTTAACTGTGCTCATTGTTCTGGAAGTGACCAGAGAGAAACATCAGTTATTTTTCCAAAGGTTCTCTCTTTGAGAGAGAATCGCTAAAAAATGTGTTTCTTAAAACAATTGTGTTTAAACTCACAATTCTTGTTGTTTCTGCATAAGACACCACACCCTACAGAGAATAAACACAGGGACTCTGCAAGACAGAGTGGCACAGAAATCTCCGTGAAAATTTCAGAGTCTGCAGGACATTGAACATATGTATTGTCTCTTTGGTATCCTGTTTTTTCAGCAAGAGGGACTTAAATTTCATTGGCAGAAATTCTCTTTTTTATCTTTATCTCCTGTTTTGATGTGGTAGCCATGGAGAAGAGCCTCAGATTAGTAACAGTAGGTTGGTGCAGAATAAGAATAACTTTCTGCTTGTATTTCGACTGTAGCTTTGTTTAACTGGAAATATTCAGAGAATAATTATTAGATGCTGCTGAGACACTAATCACCCATCCCGTTCCCTTCTATGCACCTTGAGCTGGCAATCCTTAACTTTTTCTCTGAAGGATGTTTAGGTGCTTTTCACAGGGGAGGGACTGGCTCTCTCTTCCTCCTGCTTTTGAAAACTGGTTAATTCTCCTGGAAGTTGGATTAACACAGGAAGGATGTGCAGCACCAATTCCTGCTCCCTTCCCAGGAGGTGTAGGCTGCACTGTGATGACTTAATAGGTCTAATAATTACATAGGGTCAAAGAGAGGGTACAGCCTCCCTCCAGATTCCACTCATAATCTTCTGAAACAAGCAGTACAATCTGTGTACATAGAGGGATAATCAGGCCCTCTCCTGCCTCTTGGCATCTTTTTTTTCCACCTGTGGGGCAATTCCAGGTTTATCACTGGAGCGTAATCCCCAGACTGCATGGAAGAGGGATTTCTGGGAGAGGCTAATGAGCAATGTGAGCCAGGAGATGCAACAATTACAGGTGTCCCACGCAGAAGGACAACGTCTCCTGCTGCTGCCTCAGCCTGGGGGCACAAACCCAGCTCTTTTCTTAGCCCTATTTTGCCACCAAACCTTCTAGCTATTTACAAATCACAAACTAAGTTTCCTAGTACCTACTTTGCTTTCTTTTTAAAACAGCAGCACCTCTGGAGAAAATGGGAAGTCCTCAGGTGATTGCCACAAATTTTTGTATTTATTTCTTCCAAGCTGCTGCAGCACGTCAGGAAACTGGACACTATATGAAAATCTGCAAGGTGAAGATTTCAAGGTTAGAGCTCCTGAGGAATGTGATTAGCACGCACTGAAAAATGGGTTTAGTGAAATAATGTGGTGGCACTTCACCACTTACTTCCTTGTTGCACAGTGTTTGCAGTGCTTGTCTAAGAAGCCTCTGCAAAGCCTCAGGTCTCTCTCTTCAAAAAACACGGCATAATTCCCATCCTTTCCCTCTTGCCTCACTCCATTATGTAACCCTATAAAATGTGTGACATACAAGCTGAAAACCATGTACAGATTCCAACATTTTTCGCTGTCTTCCCATTTCCTTCTATAGGAAAAAGCTGAAATAACACCAGTTCTGGTTATACACTGCTTTTGTTTTTTCCCGTATGGAAACATCAGGATGCAAGCTGGCGGTATGGAGGGACCATATATGGTCCTGGGAGCTCGTCGGAACGTGTCGCGGAGCTTTTCTCGGAGCCCGGCGATCCCTCTCCCCTCAGGAGATCTCTCTCCCCTCAGGAAACCACTGAGGGAACAGCGAGAGCGGGACCAGCGGATGTGACAGCCGCGCAGGCTGCTCTGGGAGGGACCGCCCCTTCGCAGCCACCGCCAATCCGCTCTCCGCTTGCAACGTGACTGACATCCACTTTAACCAATCATATTGCCGCTCCCACCAGATGGACCCCACCTCTTATCTCAGTTGGCTAGACAATCTGTCAATCGTCAGCAATGTCCCGCCTCTTTCCGGCGGGGGAAATGCTAGGTAGGAAGGGTGGAGGGGGAGAGAAGAAAGGTAAAGGAACCAATGAGACACTAGAGACGGGTAGACTGACAGATAGACAGACCAATCGTCGCGCTCCTTCCC